>WAAD01012340.1:13413-27078 GCA_013389945.1 Fregata magnificens | reverse complement strand
AACAGCATCTGCTTTAGTTACACAAGTATTGCCACTGACTATTAACTATGAGCAAGGCAATGTCTGAAGGGGACAAGCTTCAGGTTTCGTGCATAGGCTTGGGATTAGACAGGAGTGTTTGGTGATTAGTTGCCATGCCACAGTCTTTGTGATGCAGTCTTAGGTTTAGGCAGAGCTGAGATATTTCTATCTTTGCTTCAGGCAGAAGCAGATAATCTGCTTAAAGGGGGATTAATTCTATCTAACTCTAGCTATCCAGAAATGAGGTGTCCATTTCAAGGCTTTCCCTGTTATCAGTGGAAAAAGATCTGCTGCTGCAGAGGTTGACTTAGAACAGGGACATCTCAGAGCCTGTTATTCAGGGACTAGCTAACTCTGCCTTCTGGGTGCTTAGGTTAGGCCAGACAGATCCCACTCTTCTTCCTCCCCTTGTTTCATCTGGCACAACAGGATAACAATGCTTTGCCTCTTAGGTCTTCTCTGGACTGACACAGACTCTCCGTTTGCTCTATGCTTGTACCACTCAACAACCCTTGAAATTTACAAAGTAGGCAGTAACAAGGAAGATGTTCAGATGGATAATAATTAGGGCAGACTTACATGAATGATGAGAAGAATTTGCTCCTCTTTAAGGAGAAAACTGGGTGACAGAAGTGAGGAAAAACGTGACAATTCCTTTGCAGGCCTCCAGAGGCTGTGCAGCAGGTCCTATGTTAGCTTTCTGTGCTATATGCCTTAAGGCATTGTAACTATAATATTGTACATACATCATTTTTGAGCTCATGACTCATCTACATTAATTCCTAATGAAGCAAAAATCAGGGCAAAACATATGATAGTAATCAGCAATACAGTTGGGCAGCAGAGTGCTGTAACTAACTATTCTGATTTGCTTTTTAGCAGAGCATCCAGTAGCACGTTACTAAGAGCATCTCAAATCAGTCTGCATTACCTGCATAAGGAGGAATGTAAATATGCAGTCACAATCGAAGCTGAAGCATGTGTTGTGCTGGATGCGCAGAGCAGGCCAGGCAGATTTCAACTGTCATTCATATATACTACAAAAGATGCAGCAGCTTTGAATCAAAGTGGTGAAGAAGGTAAATATAAATTGGTAGGACACCCCTTGGCTGCAGGGGTGCGAATTCAGCTGTAAAGTTCCCGGGCCACAAACGCACACATGAAGGGAAAACATGATGAAGAGCAAGAAGCGACGTGAAGTGGCAACTGTGATCCACTGGGCATCACAGCAAGTTGGTGCCTTGTCAAACATCAGCACCAAGACAGGCAAGAGCATGTCAGTGCTTGTCTAACACATTTACATTGTCAATGAGCTGTGGCTTGACAAGGCAGAGCAAAGGGTGAAACTCCCTGAGTAGACCCATGAGGAGTGAGCAGCAATGACAGCTAACATCTGCTGGAACTAAAATGTTGCTGGCTCAGCCAACAGGACCCCCTAGTTTAGAGATGGCTAGAAGCCCTGCAATTCAGACAAGGTCAAAGTTTGAAAGAAGGCAAAAACGGAAAGAAAAGACACATTTTTTGCAAAAACACTCCATTTTCCTTGGCCACCTCTACGGCCAGCAGAAACTTTCAAGTATACTAATTTGTGTTTTTCAAAGCGATTTCTCTTGAAAAGAAAATTGTTAATTTTGGGAGGGGAAAAGAATGAAAATTTAAAGCCAGTCTGATAAACGTCTTTAGATTTTACTACTTTGGTAGCCTGTACCTACAGAATACTTTGTTACTTGTCACATAATAACCTATCAAAGATTACTGAGTTCTATTTTGTTTCTATTGTTTCTATAGTTTGTTTCATCCTTCCACCTTTAACCCAAAAATTCCAATGACTCTGAAGAAATTCTTACCAGTATGGCTGAAGTTTGCAAAATACAAGCCAAAGAAGAGGATATGGTTTGGAAAGCAAAGATTCCAGCGCTGGTCATTTGCATTCCCTTTTTCCCCCCAAAAAATCATTCTTTCTCACCCATTTGGTCAGATAGAAACTGTGAGGAGTAACATGGACATCTGGGAGCAGCAAAATATGCTGCCCCATGAAGAAAAATGAAGCCACCATGTAGAAAAATGATAATACAGGATGTCATCACTCCAAGAAGACCTGTTTGCAGACAGCAACCTTTGACTGGCAAGAAACTGGGAGTTGACTCCCGTGGTAAGGGGAATATGTATGTATGTGTTTGTGTGTGTGCATGCATATAGATTTTTACTAATCATGTTGATAGGTTGGGAAGACCCTAAGAGTGCAAGACATACTTGAAACTGATGCACTGTGCTACTCTAAACCCTCTGATGATCCTGTCCTGTCCAGATGAGGCTGCATCACAGCATGTAATGGTACAGAAGCATATGCCCATAAAATCCCAAGTGAGTGTGCAACACTCATGTCTGTTGAGCTGCTAAAGCTGCTTTGGACTTTGGAGGAAAGCAGTTGTACTCCAGTTCAAGGAGTTTACCAGTTCATTTTCAGAAAGTGGTAAAACTGAGAAGTCTATCTGTACAAAAAAATTCACAAGGTCTATTTAGGAAGCATCTGCAAACCCGTGAAGCTGGATGACCTTGCATTCTGTTTTAATATACTGTTTGAACTTCAAAATTTGCCAGTTTTAACATGTATTATTTTAAGAGTTCTGTTCCTTGAAAATGAGTACTCAGTTACCACCACTGTGCAAATGGGAAAACCTCACCTCAGAAGTTTTCCGATGAATTATCTACCCACAAGTATAACCTACACCTTCCCCTTGGACTGAAACCTGTGGGCAAGCATAGCAACAATCTTTCAAGCAACCCACCAAGTCCATTTTGCTTTAGCCTGGGTACCACTGTGCACACATACTTTTCAGGACTTGTTTCTCTCATTCTGTATCAGGCTAAGCATGAATACAAGTCTGAGGTGCAAATCCCATGCTTTTCTTTTCACATGAGTGCACTCTGTGTTTTAGCAGGCTCCTCCTGCCATTACAAAAGCCTCTTAGAGAGCACTGTATAAAATGGTGGAGCAGCTGGCAAGAGGCTGTTGGTCTGGGACTGGTCATTGCTCTTTTAGAAGAAGGATGGGCTTCCTGGGGAGGCTATATGAAATGCTGGCATGAATATCCCGCACTATCATTTGGAATGGCAATGAAATGAGAAAGTTATCACAAACTGTCACCATTTATTTATGGCTTGTGTACAACTGTGACCACAGGTAAATCTGTCAAGATACAAGGTCTGTTATGAGTCTAAGCCAGGTAGTGCAGGGGAGGGGATATGCCTGAGAATTGTATGCAAGCACCTAAAGAGACCTTTGGGGAGCACAGAGGAGAGGCACAGCCATTTCACAGACAGTCCAGCCCTGGAGGGGTAAGGGCACAGACTTGTTCCTGTTTTGCAAGACAATGCGCCTGCAGACCTGCCCAACAGCTGACATTGCTGACATCTCTTCCCTTCTCTCCTGCTGTCGCCCTACCAGATGATGCCCAAACACTCGCAGAGTGCAAAAAGGCTTTTACCAGACTCCCACAGTGCACTGTCAAGCCCACACTAAGACAGCACAGCTGTTTGTCATCCCCTACCCAATTTCAGAGAAGTGACAGTTAGTGCTACCACTCGATGGGGAGAACTCTGTTAACTCATTACACAAAAATATTGCAAGTCCTGCACTGCTGAGGCTATGTCTCTGAAGCACAGCTCCTCTTCTAATACACTAGCATTAAGCCTTTGCAAAACAAAGTAAAACAAATTAATAAATCATTAGGCAAAGTATTTCCAGTGGTTTTTCTGAACTTATTCCTTCAGTTTCCAAGTATCACTTTGTGGCCTCTGCTCTGTTCTGCAGTTCATGACTAAAATAGAAGGGCTGCAAAGCTGCGGGGAAGATACTGATGGACAGCTCTGCAAATTGTTCCAACTGAACCATAAAACTGTCAAACAAATAATAAATGTTAGTTGTGATGGCCCTATGCCTCCCAGAAATAAAGTGAATCCCTAATGGAAGACTTTGGTAAGGAATTAAACATTAATTAGGGCTTATAGAAGATGGATATAAAAGGGATTAGAGGCAAACCATAGGTTTGCTGTAGCAATGAAAGCCAGAGCATTTCTTTGTGAACTTTGGTTTCTTAACTGATTATGAGCAATACAGACCTACAGCTGAGAAGATCATATGGCAAAGGAAAACATCTTTATTCCTTGTTTTGAAAGGGGTAGTGCCCCAATGCCCTTAGTTTTCTTTACCTCCTTCACAAGCACAGTGCTAGGAGAGTACTTATGTTCTCAACTATTGACATGGTTCCTAACTGGACAAACTTCTAATGGGTTGCCTCATGAGCTCATGTGATGGCCACAGGAGGTCTAATATGGAAATTAAGGCTATACTTGATGTCGAAGTGGCAAATAGCTTTGTAACGGAGATACAGTTTTACTTGAGTACAGTTGGGTTGACTTGTTTAGACAAAATGAGCCAATGAAAGCTTTTCAAAGAACTCAAAGAGCAGCCATTCTGATTTTTCTAGAGGACTTTGTGATTTGTTATTATTTTTGCCTCTGCTTCTCCACAGCCCGCACAAAACATCAGTTACGATCCATGTCCTGTGGAACAAACAAGTGAGAATGTGTAAATCCCCTGCCTTTCCATTTTTGAGGCAGGCTTCCAAACCTGTATTAATTAGTATGTTGACTGGCATCTAACATGAACTTAAAAGTTCAAACCATGAGCCATCATTGATATTAACGCAACCAGCATCACAGATTTCCAAAACTTGCTGTCAGACCGAATACAGACAATTTTAATTCTAATTCACAAAAAAAATGTGTTTGTTGGATTCTGTTTACCCAGCACTGTGACAAATTATAAGTTAACTGAGCCATTAAGAACAGACATATAAATAATAAATATTTCCTCCTGGATCAGCTGCAAAACAGAAGCTGACATAAATCGTGTAGTAACTGGGAGCGCCTGGAAACTGTAACCATAGCTCAAGAATTTGCTCTTGCCCTGCTACAAGTGCCTGGACTCAACCTCCACTTGTTTAGTACCATGAAGTGCAATTCAGTGCTGTGAAAGGTCCACTGGCTAACGTTCCTTGAATGGTAGCACACAGTACTACCACTGTTGGACCACAGAATTTGAAAGTTTCCCTTCTGGTCTTTAGTGATTCCCACTCATGCAGAAGAAAGGTGCTGACAGAGGATAAAACAGATTCACCACCCCTTCCTGTTCAGTCCCAGTGCACATAAGGAATCCGAGAGTCGCAGACAGTGTGGTGTCTTCCTACAACTAGACCCAAAACTTATGATGGGCACTTCTGCATGGCACTTCTGAGGCCATGCAGCTGCTGCACTGCTGTCAAAATTACCCTGTTCCCTAGCACAAGGTCTCCAATGAAAGCTAACTCAACAGGGTTCTCCCTGGTCCTTACACAGGCATGAATCCTTTCTCTTCCATCCTGGTAGGCATGTTTTCCTCCCCATATTCAGAACCGAGCTCCTGACAGTTGTGCTCTTCTGAAGCCACATGACCTTTTATCTGCTTTTGGACATTCACATTTTTGCCTGTCCAAAGGCATGGGTGATGGCAAGAAAGACTTATGTTTTTCCCCTTCTAACTTCAAGGTTACTCTGCATGAACATGACAAAGGCTTTGTGCGTAAGTACGGAGTAAGCTTTGCTGAGCAGAGCAGAAAAGCGAAGTAAAAAGAACAGGCCAGAACCCTGCTTTCAGCTGCATCTTTGTGACACCCAGCAGAGACAGTTTCGAAAAAGACCATGCTGCCCAGAAGGCTTCCCAGGAAACTGTCATGTCTGACATGGGAGGGAACCATCTGCACATGTTCACAAGCTGCCTGAGATGTGCTAGACCATCACAAATTTGAGGAAAAGCCTTGTAGCTGCTCGCAGTCAAGGAGAACATGAGTAAGAAACAAGAGCTGACACTGAATGTGCTCTTCTAAGGAAGCCCTGTAAATAGAGATTGCAACAAAAGGTAAATCTTTTACCTCTGCACAAGACTTGGAGAAGTTCACTAAATACTCCTCCAATGTTTCGGCTCTTTTTGTATGCTCTTCGCAGAGTGAGCTGTGGAAATCAACTCCTCACTCCCTGTCCACCCTGTGTGCTTGATGCCAGTTCTAGGAGCAATGATAGTACCAAAGACTGTCCAAGGTTTGAGGGATAAATCTGTTCTTTCCTCCACACTCAGCCTCTCTTCCTCAAAGCAACAGGTGGAACATGCTCTGACCATAGGTAAATACATGCAAACCTCATTCCACCAGAGGACCTAAAGGAGTTGAAAGAGAACTGACCATGTGGGGTGCCACACAAACAAATGGTAATTTTTGCCCTGAGGAGCTGATGTAGCCAGAGGAAACTGAGGAGATAAGGTGGCTTGTGAGAATGATGCAAGGCAGTATATCATCCTCAGCTAGCCAACATAGTGCTGTCTCTCCTATACATGACCACAGTCATAATAGATGTATAGAAGGTGACTGCTATGTAACAGCAACGCAATTCTTTCTGGTACCTGTGCAACACTTTCCCTACATTATAAACCAAATTTTGCTATGGACAAAAGGGAACACAGATTATATGCAGAGCTCAGAATTTATCGTCAGTCTAATTAAGGTCTTCACAGTCTAACTAAAATACAGGAGATCGCTATTGTTAGTTCAATTACAGTAATACCAACATCCTGAAAATAAGATTAAGACTGATATACATTAAATTCCTAGTATTTATCCCTTTTCTCTGTCCTTATGTTTAGTCTGCCATTGTCCTTCTGAGTCCTAAGACTCAGGGAGGACAGACGCTCTCCGTAAGCAGAAACTGGGTATCACACTGAGTCCCTACATGACAATTTCTTCGCTAAAGGTAAGCTAGTGGTGATTGTGGGGTGGTTGCCTGAGCCCTGCTTGGGGCTATTTTTGTATGTTTTTTTAATAAAGTCTGCTTTGTTTTCATTAGTTCCTAGCTAAACTTTGACACTTGGACACAGATGTCATGATTTAACCCCAGCCGGCAACTCAGCACCACACAGCCACCCGCTCACTCCCCCCCAGGTGGGATGGGGAAGAGAATCGGAAGAGTAAAAGTGAGAAAACTCGTGGGTTGAGATAAAGACAGTTTAATAAGTAATGCAAAAGCCGCGCACACATGCAAAACAAAACAAGGAATTCATTCACTACCTCCCATCGGCAGGCAGGTGTTCAGCCATCTCCAGGAAAGCAGGGCTCCATCAGCGTAACGGCTACTTGGGAAGACAAAGGCCATCACTCCGAACGTCCCCCCTTCCTTATTCTTCGCCCAGCTTTATATGCTGAGCATGACATCATACGGTATGGAAAATCCCTCTGGTCAGTTGGGGTCAGCTGTCCCAGCTGTGTCCCCTCCCAACTTCTTGTGCACCCCCAGCCTGCTCGCTGGTGGTGTGGGGTGAGAAGTGTGTAAGCACTGCTCAGCAATAACGAAAACATCCCTGTATTATCAACACTGTTTCCAGCACAAATCCAAAACATAGCCCCATACTAGCTACTATGAAGAAAATTAACTCTATCCCAGCCAAAACCAGCACAACAGGGTGGCTCTTCACTCAGCGACAGTGGAGTAAACGCAGAACTTTACAACCAGCAGTAAAATCTTTCGGATTTACTTCCCTCCCAAGTTAAGCACAGAGGGAGCAGACACTAGCAGCAAGCCAAGCACCACGATACTCCTGAGGAAGAAGTACATAACCCAGCATAGGAAGAATATTGCACCTTCACAGCAGTCCTTTCCATCAAGAAAACGTAAGTGTTGCCACTGTTTGCAACACAACCTCCCCCAGCTTCAGTTAACATAAGGAACTATGCAATGACTGTATTGACAGATGTTTATTCAGAGCCTGAGTGCACCAACAGGCCTCAATGGCCCTGCCCAGCGCCCCCTGAGGTCCCCACCTACAGCCTCTACCCATGGGCCAGGAGCCCCATTTCAGCTCAGCCTGGGGCCTTCAACCCCTACCCCAGCTATCTTGTAGGAGGGGTGGTCTCAGCCCTGCCTACATCTGGCCATGGACCTTGTTGGTCTGGACCCTGATCTGTAGACTGACACCCCAGCTTGACTTCAGAGCTGTCCTGTCACCATGAATTTGCCTGGTCCAGATTTGATGCCCTGGATGTCCGGGCTGACCACATCTGCCACTTCAGTGCCTGCCCTGCTCCTCAATTCAGAGGCAGTGGACAGGGCTCGTTAACAGCCCTGCCAGCCCTGTTAGCCCCCTTGGCTCCCTCTGCCTCAGGAGCAGCTGGCTCCTGCTGTGCCCTGAAACATTTTACCCTCAATGGTATTCACCGAGCTAAGCTGAAAAAATTTAGGCACTACCCGACCACCAAGCAATCATTACCACAGTTAAAACAAGCTCAGGCCAGGACAAGTCCTGAGACAACACACTGTCAGGTTAATGTAAAGCCCTTGGCTTAATACTTGTAACGACAGAATTCTATGCACCAGGTTACATCTGAAGGCAAAAATAGATGTACAGTGCTGACTATCAGCAAAGCAACCCCCTTGAGTCATGTTGAATCAAGGCGTGTTAGGAGGCGACATCTGGATGATAAGGTCCATGTCCCTGGAAAAAGGAGAAAGCATTTATTGAGCAACCCTAGGCTATATACCCTTGTGTGAAAGCCAGGGTAGAATGACAGGTGGGAGATGTCAAATCCCGTCCCTGAATGTATTCAGCTTTGGGATATTAGAGATATGCACATGGATGGTGTCTAGAATTGCAAGCATCCCCATAATACTTGTTAAATTTGTTGTATTCTGCAGAGGTGATAACAAGACCTCCTAATCACATCTTAGGTAAACTAAGTAACGAGCAGGAAAGCACTTGTGAAGGGCTGAGAAGTATTTTCATCACTCTGAGTCCAGCTGTTTGCATCTACCCAGACTACATTGAATACCAGCAATTGACATCCTCAGAGTGCAGCGCACCTGCACCTTAGCTATGAAGTCTGGAAAGTCCACTGCAAAAGCCATAAAACACTTCTAAAACTTGTCAGAATTGTATCTCTAGACCAAAAGTGGGAGTCAGAAAAAAAAATGATGGCATGGCACCAGGAAAGCAGCAGACACTGAAAAATGCGAAACCCCTGGGAGAAAACGGCACATCCCACCCTACACAGGGGCTTAAAGCACCCTGTTCTCTCCTACCCAACTGATCAACCCTTGCTAATCCCAAAGTGATTGGTGGACCTGGTTAGACTGGATTAGATGTGACATGAAACTCGAGACCGTTCAGCTGAGTCCATCTGTCCAAAGACCAGCTGCTACCATGTGGGAATGTGAAGTTATCCAAGAAGCAAAGGCTGTCTTAAGCCCTGGAATGCCTCACCATTATTAGTACTTAGTTATTACAAAAAATATCCAGATACTTGTCCATCATTTCCTCCCAGGGCCAAGAGCAAAACTTACGCTCTGGATGATTTTCTAGGCTTTTGATTCAGTATGTTATAGCAAAATTCTTGTTCCTGCCATGCGGCATGATTACATGGCTATGTGACAAAGCAATCTTGGCATTTCCAGGGATACTCTTTGAGACCAAGTTTATAATTCAATAAGTGCTGAAGGAGCTGGAGGCATCTGAATGGAAAAGCCCCCCCCCCAAAAAAATTTGCTGTAAACTGGTTTCCTCCGTATCGTGCAGGCACCTCCTGACAGAGAAAGAAAACGCAGCAGGAAGAGCTACCTGTTCCCTGATATGCCTGAAGGAGCCTGATATGTCTCTGTTCCCAAAACATCTGCAGGGATGCTGCAGGAGGAGCAGCTGGGGCCAAATGCTTTGCACAGCCTTTCTGTGAGGAGTGACTCAACTCAGGAGTAACAGGTTTTACATCTCTCATCTGCCCAGCTTGAGACACTGGAGGATTTTACACTGGCCAGGTAGCTGGGAAGGGTCAGCCTCAGCGTATTGGAAAGGGCCAGTGCACAGTGCTGCTGTCCTGCTACTTCCCTTCCATTCTCCCACCATTTCCCATGCCCATGTGCCTCTCAGGTATGCCTCAGGACAGGAAGAGCTCCCGGTCTGTGCAGGGAGACAGGAGGAGTCTGCTGTAAAATCCCCAGTGTCCTTTGGCGGGGAGTGTCAGCTGTGGGAAACCTCCCTGGTAAAACGCTCCACAGAAAACCTCCTGCTGGGCATTTCCCAGCCCTTGGACGAGCGGCAAGTCAAACGCAATAGGGGAGCTTCCCCTTGGCTAGGGTCTTTATCAGGGCTCTGCCTGATGGTCTTGAGAACTATGCTCAAAGCAAGCTGGGCATAGGTGTTCAGCTCTGAATCAAACTTTTACACCTGGGAAACTGCTTGCTGGAGGTCACCTGTGGTAGCCCTGGCATTTGCCCTGCCCCTGGGAGAAGAGGCTTGGGACAGCTGCAGCGCAGGCCACTGGGTTTCACCGGTGCAGCCTGGCATTTGGCCTGCAAATGCGTCCAGGAACACGCTGGTCCAGCTGGCTACCTTGGCTGGGAAAAAGCAAACCATTTGGCCCCAGCTGCTCTCCCTTCAGCATCCCTGCAGATGTTTTGGGAACAGAGGCATATCAGGCTCCTTCACAGGGAGCAGGTAACTCCTTCTGCTGCATTTTCTTTCTCTGGCAGGAGGCACCAGGGCAGCTGGTGGTGAGCAGGAAAGATCTTCTGCTGGGAATTGCAGTTCTTCAGAAGTACCTTGAAAAATCTTGTTAGCCGCTTTCTCGGACACGGGAAGAGAAACCTGGGGGTGATGCAGAGATGTGTCCAGTTCTCTGTCTCTCCTCTGGCAGGGGTTTTGTCTTATCTTCTGTCTCCCAGCTTCTGGTCTGATGCGGTTGATGTGCCAGAGGTAGCACTTCCCCATGCCTTGGGGGAAGTTGTAGAAAACAAGGGAGACAGTCTCTTTAGTCACTACCCCAGTCTCTGAGAAGGACCTTCATGGAAATGCTCTGGAGATCACGGTCTTGTTAGACTCCTGGGGAAGAGTCTTTCCCTGGCAGACACTTCTTTAAAATGCCAACACAGCGTCATCTGCATCCATGGCCCTGTTGTGTTTCAGGACTTTCTACAACATAACCGATATAGTTTCTGAGAAGGGCCAAGCCTTCCTGGCCAAGTGAACATAGTTTTGGTTTCAGACCTTGTCTTCCAGATATGACTTTAAAATCAACCAAGCTGAAACGCAACAGTTCTGTTTTGGCAGTTTCTGAGGGAAAGTCAGGGTGGTCTCCAGGGCTCAAGCCTTCCTGATGCTAACATGGACAGTCTGTGGTAGGAAACCATGGGGTTCATGGGGTTTCTCCCTTGTAAACATATTTTTGCTGAAATTTGCCGGTAGGTCTTTGGTTCGGGGCTGAGCTTTTGGCTCCTCTGCAGGGGATAGCTTCCACACCCATTGCAGCTAGGTGCTAGAGGTGCTGGTATCTGTGCCTGCCCCGCAATGAAGCCTCCACACTTAAAGGCAGCGAGGTGCAGGGTTGCTGTTAATAAGCAACAAACCACAGTATGACATTTGGTAGTCAGGTGTTCATCTCCTCCAGCTTATCCCCCTGGAGGGGAAGCCAACAAGAGAGGCAACATCAGTGAGGTCCTTCCCCCCGTGCACCATCCTTTCCAGCTGGTAAAATGCCTGCAGCCCTCACTGAAGCCCAGGCAGCAGCACTCACCCCAAAGGCAGTTGTTGCCCCAGCTCAGGGTGCAGCTAGCAGCACAGGGCTGAATTCCCTGCCTATTGGCCTCCCGGTTGTCAGATCCCCCCTGAGTTTGCACTTCCACTGCCTGTTTAACACCTTCCTCAGATCTTCTCAGAAAACAGAGAGGAAACAAGTATCCCCCTGCAGAAGCCCTGGCTGCCAAACTGGCATTTCCTGTAAGGACAAAGGCCATTCTTAAATATCCTGCATTGAAACCTCACCAGAGCTCAGCTTGGGCCTTGCTGCTCTTCCAAGGCGTTGGAGAACTGGAGCTGAACCACAGCATAAGCAGCCCTGGGGAATTTAGGGAAATCCCCCTTGCCAGACTCAAGTCACAATGCCAGATTGTCATTCCTACCTGAGCCTCTGGGATGTAATGCTGTTGTCTGAATTTTGGCCATGAGTCTTGTAAGCTCACAGCAAGTCCCACAGGGACTGAAGGCCTCAAGAGGCAGATGAAGCTGCAAACAGAGGAATAACATATCAGCAATCAGAACCAAGCCACTTTGCAATTTCTTAGAGATGGGTCCCAGTTTGCCACGCCTTTGAGACAGGGAACCTCCTGGCTCAAGCAGGATTACACATGGCATAAACTTACTCGTGCAAAGTCTTTTCCTAGTTGCAATATTCTTGAGCTCAGGAGTAAATGTCCGTCTGACTTCCCCTCTGCTAGCTCTGGCACAACTGCTTCAGGGAGAGCTTTGGTGAAAGGGGTTGAAATACCAGAGCTTTTGGGATGGCAAATTTTGGTTGCTCCACTAGGACTGACAGCCTTGATTTCCACGAACGCACTTGTCACTTTTGTTCTCTTGTTGGAGATCACCTGCAGCCCAGCTCTTTGCCTGCCAGCTCTCTGCAGTTTCCCTGGTGGGGGCACTGTTACAAGGGCCCACGATTTCCCCTGCTAAATCCAAAGCCTCTATTGGAAATCAGACTGGAGTACCCCACCCACCCCATTAATCATAACCAATGAACACAAAATGAGATGCTACGACGGTACGCGGGGGTGCGGAAGGGAAGCCCCATTCCCCACATTTTTCTAGTTGGCAAGGCTTGACGAGATTCCTGAAGGCAGTACGATACACAAAAGAGAGGGATCGTAAGGAAGAGAGTCCCACCCCCATGGAAAACCCCGTCCTCAGATACATGTCATAAGAAATAAGCATTTAGAAAGGCAATCTACAGCGTCTCTATTATAAAATGCATTTAAAGCTCTTTGCCATGCTTAGATCAATAAATACGTTTAGACTGAAAAAACACAGACAGTTTCAATTCTGCTAATAGGCTCTTTCAGGGAAGGCTGTTTTGATCACCAGCACTACTACATAATACTACTCTTTCCTGCAGGTTTGTCAACAGAAAGCACGAGGACGTAACAATAGCATAAGAGTATACTTCCCTCATGTGGTATGTGAGAGAAATGCAATGTAAGAGAAATGCAACAGCAATAACTGCATGCCGTGCGGCAACTTCAGGGAAGTAACTCCTGCTCACTAGCTACGCCGGAACAGCAGGAGCAGGAGCAGCAGCAGCAGGAGCAGGAGCAGCAGGAGCAGGAGCAGCAGGAGCAGGAGCAGGAGCAGGAGCAGGAGCAGGAGCAGGAGCAGCAGCAGCAGCAGCAGCAGCAGCAGCAGCAGCCCGAGAGGCCTGGCCTTCAGACGCAGACGTTACGACCCGAATTACCTGAGCTGCGCTTCCTGAAGCGAGTTGAATCGGCTCGCCGCAGGGCCGGCGGGAGCCCCTGGGGGCCGGGGCCTGGCGTGGGGCNTACGTGGATGTCGGGCGAGCCGAGCGGCCCCTGGAGCACTTTTGGAGGAGCACTGGCTTCTGGTAAGCGCGCAGAGGCCTGTGGCCGGCAGTAGGCCACGCACGGCGGCGAGAAGCAGCCGGGGTGAGAGCCGGCTGCCTCTAGCCCTCCTCAAGCAAAGGACCCCCCGGGTGCGAGACGCGGCCTTTCTGGAGGACCCTCGCC
>WAAD01012338.1:2811-17221 GCA_013389945.1 Fregata magnificens | reverse complement strand
TAAGGGAAGGCCACAAATCAGTCAGCAGTGATAAAAGGGAATTTCTTGGCCCAGAAGACGCTGAAGCACAGAAACTAGGGGAAAGGTAATTCTAGCAGGGGGAGATCGTGACCACCGACTCAATTGAGGGACGAAAAGAACTACCCCCCACTCTTCGTAAGCATGCGCAGTTAATTAAAATCACACTGTGACTTTAAAACCGAAGCGAGAGAAATACAGGCCAATGGAAGAAGAGGATGCTTAGTTAGACTAATGATTATGTATTAGATAGGTGTGGTATGTTAACTTTCCTGTATAAATGTCAAAAATGAACTGCAGTAGGTATGCACGTTAGGTGGAATGATCCCCCGTGCATCCGGCGCCGTAATAAACATACCTGCTTTATAACTCTTTTGAGTTGTGAAGTTTGTTTCCGCACGTCAGATTAGACATGATATTCCAGGTCATTAGCTTTTCTGCAAATGATAGAATATTTAATTTTAGGGGGTTTTGTGGATTTGCTCATTCTTTTTCCTTAACGTTGAAAAATCTATCTTTGATGGGGAGTTCTCACCCCGTAATGATGATACATACAGCAAGATATGAAAATAATTAGGATGCTCTTCTGTCAGATTAGGACCTGGGTTTGATAAAGATGTCAAAACCAGGAAGCACTTCATTGTCTTAAAAGTACTTGCTGATAGTCAACTGCTTGATCTCAACTACAGCTGTATAAATCTGGAGTAATTCCACTGATTTGATTGGGCTCACTTGGGTCCTCAGCGATACTGATGAATTTTTGATTTGGCCCTGACTACTCCTAGTGAACGGCAATCCACCTGGGGGGAGTTACGAAGACCAGAGTTCTGTTTTCTGCCATCTTTGCAGATGTATTCTTATTTTGAGTACTTTCCTGGATGGTGGGAGAGCTGCAATTTATCCAAGGAAAAAAGCTTGCTTTCATGCATTCTTATCAAGTTGCTGGTGTTGCAGAGGGCACAGATGGAAGGCCAATTGTCAAAACCATGTTTTTCTTCCTGTGTCTTTTTAGCCTTAGCATCTGAAAACCCGGTTGTCACAGAGTCCTCTCGTAGCCATATGTTTGGGCTAATGCCTAGGTTGTAGTGATACTGTTTTAATTGGGATTACACAGGCTGCATTGACCCTCTAAGGAGGACCATTCATTATAGAAGCCTGACTACTTTGTATAAACAATGCATGCCTTACTAACGACTATACCCTTGAAGAGGAGCTAAAAGACTGACAAGAAGGGAACATCCTGCCACAGAAGGCGCCGAGGGCTGGATAATTGCCAGAGAAACATGAAGTCAGAAAACTGTGGTAACTGGGGGAAAGGTAAAGGCGGCAGGGGAAGATCGCGACCACCGACTCAATTCAAGACCGAAAAGACTTGCCCCCCCATACCTGCAAGGAGCATGCGTGCCAATTTACATAGCAAGCAAGGCTAATTTGAATGTAACTAACAAATAGTAGATAGGATGGTGACTACTAACCTATGAGCATAAAGCTAGGTGGGTTCCCTACTAATCATGTAACGAGATAAATACGTGGTAGTTCTTGTGTGTAGTGTGCTAGCTTTGTGGAGTTGCCACCTAGCACCCATCTTTGCACAAACATGAAATAAATAAATATCTCGGCTCTGTGTGTTGATTGGCTTTTGCACACTGGGTGAAAGAACCCCGATTTTTGGGGCAACACTCTTAAGAATGTAATTTGCTGGGCCACATGAAAATCTCTTTACATGTCACTCACTCAGAATCAGTATTAAGCTGAGTCCCAAAATTTTTTCAGAGCTTTTTGTTGATATAATCATTAGTTGAAATAGAAATGGTGATTTCTTCAAGAGGACTATTGTGTGAAAACACCTACAAAGATTAAATTAACCTTGTCCAGATTAAAACTGTGTGAAATCTGGTCATTTCAATATATATTTGTACAGAACAGTGGGAACATAAAAAACCAAGAATTTTACAGTACTTCAGACCAAAAAATATAACCTTCAAGTATTAAAAACTTCTGGAAAACATATATTTGGTTAATGCCTTAGTACGGCAGTTATGCACACTATCAACAGCCTTCCCTTATAGATAGGGAATTATATAAATTAAGGTTGTCTACTGGCTTAATACGGTTCTATGAATATTACATGAAATCTTTTGTACATGGTTGTAGCTCTAATGTAGTTACAGCTGAAAACTGAGCTTATTAATTCTTTTCTTTTAAGAATTTATAATGTTAGAGAATTATTTTGCTATAAAGACTTTTAACCATCCTATAGAACAAGGCTTGTTAGGCTTGGCATAAAATTTCAGTAGTAAGATTTTTTTAGGCTTATATGTTGAAAAAGGACTCATGTTTTATCAGTGGATGACAAGGAGAGTGAAATTGGCTATGTTTAGGTGGCAACAGGAGGAACATAACCTCTGCAAGAATCTCCTTGGGCATACACTAGTTTTGTTAACTCAGGCCAACAGGAAAAGTTTTAAATTAGTTTAGTATTGGTCTCTAGAGTGCAAAGTAAAGTCACAATAATCAGCCTACCAAAGATGCAAGCTCTCTTGCCTTTAGCAGACCTATGTGCACATGTGGGATCTACCTGAAGTGACCATCTTTGATCATAGAGGTTTCAGAGCAGGACAGAAAGCTACTCCAGGTGGAGCAGCATGGTTCCCTGGTGCGCTCCGCTGGCTGCCTACCGCAGACTGTGGGGCAGAGCCTGGCAGCGTGCTGTTGGAGTACGCACGTCCGAATGACTGCTCTCCTCCCATGTCAGGAAAGTGTGACTTGTGGCAGGCTGAAAGATAGCATAGCTCCACAGGACTGTTTGGTGGGAGTTGGTCAGGTAAAATAAATAATTAACTACTTTAATGAAATAATATGGGGGCGAAACCTTTTGTTGCCAGCAAAAAGATCATCAGGCAAATGGAAGGAATTCTGTGAGTTCAGTATCTGTGAAATTTGTAAAAAAAAGAGTTGAAGATGGATCACAGACCTTTCTCATTGCCTCTGCTTCCCAGAGGCTCTGAGTCCTTCAGGTTGAGCATAAAATATTTTCTCCTGGAGAGGAGTTAAGCAGAGAGTATTTCTTTTCCATTGTTAATTTTATATAGTAATCTAGTGCGCACAAACCTGCAGCATATGCAGCTGCTTCAGGCCATATCCAGTGCGTGCATGCACGTTGATTTTAAACAAGTGCTGTCAGCTTTCTTTTTAGCATTCTGTCCTTTCTTCTTTCTCAAAGGTTTTATAGCTCTGAATACATCTGTAGTGCTCCATAATAAGAACTCTCTTTTTTTTCTTTTTTTTTTTTTCTCTGATTCAAATCTGTGTGCACTTTTTAAATGTGCATGCAAATGAGTTTTGCCCCTCAGTTTCCTGGTAAGCTGCTACAATGGCCAGGAGGGTGGCAGAGGTTCTGCACCATTGCTCAGGGGAGTGCTAATGTGTGACCGAACATGGAAGAGCCTTGTCACAGGAAGAGGTTTGCTGTTTCAAAGAATCATAGAACCATTAAGGTTGGAAAAGACCTCTAAGATCATCAAGTCCAACCATCAACTAACACCACCATGACTCCTAAACTAGGCCCTGGAGTGCCACGTCTATACCTTTTTTGAACGCCTCCAGGATTGACGACTCCACCACCTCTCTGGGCAGCCTGTTCCAATGCCTAACCACTCTTTCGGTAAAGAAATTCTTCCTGATGTCCAATCTAAACCTCCCCTGACGCAACTTGAGGCCATTCCCTCTCGTCCTATCGCTAGTTTCTTGGGAGAAGAGTCCAACACCTGCCTCACTACAACCTCCTTTCAGGTAGTTGTAGAGAGCAAGAAGGTCTCCCCTCAGCCTCCTCTTCTCCAAGCTAAACAGCCCCAGTTCTCTCAGCCGCTCCTCATAAGACTTGTTTTCTAGACCCTTCACCAGCTTCGTTGCCCTTCTCTGGACACGCTCCAGCACCTCAGTGTCCTTCTTGTACTGAGGGGCCCAAAACTGAACACAGTACTCGAGGTGCGGCCTCACCAGTGCCGAGTACAGGGGCACGATCACTTCCCTACTCCTGCTGGTCACACTATTCCTGATACAAGCCAGGATGCCGTTGGCCTTCTTGGCCACCTGGGCACACTGCCGGCTCATGTTCAGCCGGCTGTCGACCAGCACCCCCAGGTCCTTTTCTGCCGGGCAGCTCTCCAGCCACTCTTCCCCAAGCCTGTAGCGTTGCATGGGGTTGTTGTGACCAAAGTGCAGGACCCGGCACTTGGCCTTGTTGAACCTCATACAGTTGGCCTCGGCCCATCGATCCAGCCTATCCAGATCCCTCTGCAGGGCCTTCCTTCCCTCGAGCAGATCGACACTCCCACCCAGCTTGGTATCATCTGCAAACTTGCTGAGGGTGCACTCAATCCCCTCATCCAGATCATTGATGAAGACGTTGAACAAGACCGGCCCCAAAACTGAGCCCTGGGGAACACCGCTTGTGACCGGCCGCCAACTGGATTTCACTCCATTCACCACCACTCTCTGGGCTCGGCCATCCAGCCAGTTTTTTACCCAGCGAAGAGTATGCCCATCCAAGCCATGAGCTGCCAGCTTCTCCAGGAGAAGCTGTTGTTGCTGCAGTTGCATGAAGGACTATAGAAGAGAAATCTGGAGGGAATGGTGAAAAGAAAAAGCATGGGTCGGCATTCAGCTCTGAGTTACATCACTGCAAAGTGGAAGTAATGGCATTCGCTTCAGTCTGACTGTGTGTGGAACGGCATCTTTACTAAAGAGATTGTGTGTTAAACACTGAAGACAGGATAAGATGTTATTTGTTGCCATCTACTTTAATCTACAATTAAAATACTTTAAAAGACAATATCCACAATGTAAATATCTGTTTTCTCATTATCTGTTTACCTCTGTATTTTCTCCAAGAGCTGTTTATCATTTTTTTTTAATGATAACGAATAATTCTGGCAGGAGGTTGAAACTGGGCATGTTACATATTATGGTGGTGTTATTTCCTCCAGAGATACATTGCCAGGTTTTGTTTCACTTTATTTTGAAGGGCTGAGGATGACCAATACCACATCTTATTCTAATATTTCTAAATAAAATAAAAAAAATAATTTATGCATCTGACTGACATGCATTTAAGGCTCAGGTAGGTAAAACAGTCAAGCTGTCCTGCCCCTAGAATTTTGAAGTTCCTTGTTGGAACAGTACATTGATTGGGGCATTAGCTGCTACTGAGTGAGAATCCTTTATACCTCTCAAACTTCAGTGATTTCAATGTCTAATGATTGCAATATGCTCGTGATTAACTAGATAATATACTCTAGTGAAAAATCCTTGAATTGTGAGGTGAAGGCTGAGTGGGCTGGGGTGATGTTGGGAGTTTCCTGCGTAGATAATTTCTATTTTGAAGTCAATCGGACAGAACTGCTGAGGTTTTTATTGTTGTACTTGATAAATTTCAGGAGATTATTGCATAAAGATTTTCATTTTGTATTGGGTTTGCGTGGCAAGGTTTCGGTAGCCGGGGGCTACAGGGGTGGCTTCTGTGAGAAGCTCCTAGAAGCTTCCCCTATGTCTGGTAAAGCCAATGAATGCCAGTTGGCTCCAAGAGGAACCGGCACTGGCCAAGGCCGAGCCAATCAGCGATGGTGGTAGTGCCTCTGTGATAACATATTTAAGAAGGGGGAACAAAAAAACCTGCACATTTGCAGCTGGAGAGAGGAGTGAGAATATGTGAGAGGAACAACTCTGCAGACACTAAGGTCAGTGAAGAAGGAGGGGGAGGAGGTGCTCCAGGCACCGGAGCAGAGATTCCCCTGCAGCCTGTGGTGAAGACTATGGTGAGGCAGGCTGTCCACCTGCAGCCCATGGAGGACCCCACGCCAGAGCAGGTGGATGCCTGAAGGAGGCTGTGACTCTGTGGAGAGCCCACGCTGAAGCAGGCTCCTGNTGTGATGAACTGACCACAACCCCCATTCCCCGTCCCCCTGCGCTGCTGCGGGGGGAGGAGGTAGAGAAAAATCGGGAGTGAAGTTAAGCCCAGGAAGAAGGGAGGGGTGGGGGGAAGGTGTTTTAAGATTTGTTCTTATTTCTCATTATCCTATTCTGATTTGATTGGTAATAAATTAAACTAATTTCCCCAAGTTGAGTCTGTTTTGCCTGTGACAGTAATTGGTGAGTGATCTCTCCTTGTCCTTATCTCGACCCATGAGCCTTTCGTTATATCTTCTCTCCCCTGTCCATTTGAGGAGGGGGAGTGATAGAGCGGCCTGGTGGGCACCTGGCGTCCAGCCAGGGTCAACCCACCGCAGAACTGCTGAGGTTTTTATTGTACCTGATAAGTTTCAGGAGATTATTGCATAAAGATTTTCATTTTGCTGCTGATTGGTATTTTGACTGAAATTAAATACATAAAATGTTTCTACATTTAGCCTGTTCCTCTCCACCTTAAGACTATGTAAATTGATGAGATGACATAAGCCTAACTAAAGAGAAAGTGCAGTATAATTTCCTTTATATGGTCATATTTTGCCTTTATATTCCACTGATTTCAGTTAGATATTATTGGAGTAACTGAGGCAAATATTTAACGTTTGGCCAAATTTCATTTTGAAATAATTCTATTTATAGTTTGAATTGCTTTGATGTATTTTGCTGCCTTAATACCTGTAACTGCAGTCATCTGCATAAAGCTGAAGCTATGATACTGGGTTTATTTACACTTGAAGGACTTAACCCTATGTATCTGTCCATCTAGCTATATATGTAATATATATTCATTTACAGAGGCTTCAGATACTCAGTAATTCCTTTGTTAGTATTATTTTCATTAACATTGACCATCTCACATGGTCAATGTCATGGTCAATAGCATTTTGAGAGAAGAATAAATGGTCAGGGGACTATCCATTAATTAAACTTGTGAGGGATTTTACTTTATCTGAGATTTCTGTCAGGATTCTCCAACATGTAACATGCCATGTTTATGTTCCTGATACGAGCATATGTTCATGTTGATGATGGGAAGTTGGGTCACTGAACTTTCAGCTTTCATTATTTCATAACCAGCTACTTCACAGTTACACTAGTAAAATGGCAAATGATCCTGCAGAGGTGTCTTGAGAAACAGCATGGTAAAAACATTCATCTTTAAGAATAAAATCTAAGAACTTTATTTTCCGTTGAAAGTGAAGATGGATGAACATACCAAGCAAGTGCCAGTGTACTAGTAAGAATGCAGTGGGGCATTTGCATCAGAGAAACTTGTACTTGTTGGCCTTTTGAACCATTCTCAAAGTATCTGTGGAATGAAATTTATTCATTTCTTATAGCACCTGTCTCACAACACGTACTGGCCCTGTGTCTGGTTTCCTGTGCATCGGAGCTGCCAGTGTGGGGACCCAGCTCCCGGGAGGACTGGCAGGCTTTGCAAAGCCTCAGCAAATGAAGAGGGAATGTCCTGAGGTGCCTGGTAGGAAAAGCTGCCAGGCTTGTGTTGGGACATGCACTCTCAGGGAATTTAGGTATTTGCCTCCTGTCCAGAGTCTTGAAGCATTAAGTATCTATGCTAGCCTTTTTGTTCCAAAATACGGCTAAATATTTTGTGGCAGTGGTTCCCTTTCCTTTGGTAGCGTACGATCTGCTTTGAGAGTGCGTTCCTGCTCTAGTCCCTGGGGTAAAGATATCAGGATGTTCAACTGTGAGACTCCACAGTACTTCCAGCCCCACAATTAGGCTGCTTCAGCCTGAAAGCAGAACTGGAGCCACTGGAGGAACCCTGTGCCTAAAAGTTTCTTAAAACCTCTGCGTTGTCCAGGCCCCTTCTCATTTGTCTTTTAGGTGTGGAGGTTTCTAAAATTTGGTCTCACAATCCCTAAAACTTTTTGTATGCCTGTGACTAATTGTGTAAGACTGCTTGGATGCAGGCTCTGGAGCAGAAATGTAGGTGCTTAGGGGACATGGCTGGTTAGGAATGGAGATGTCAAAAGACTTTTTAATGAGCATTCAATCTTCTGTCTCCTGGGTCAGCCAATGAGTTCCTTTTGTGAAGTGAAAATCATCTGATGTCAGTTGACATAGCTTCGTGTATTTTTCAATGGAATTTTGCTCTAAATTCATCTTTTAATACAAAGCAGTTGTGAGATTCTTGCCTCACTGTGGTGTTTTGAGTAAAATGGCAGTTGCAGCTCCAGCGTACCGTCTGTATGAGATTCGGGAGCCACTGAATTTTGAAGGATACATCAAGCCCATGACATCTAGGATATATTTCATCAGTAAAGAAAAATAACAGATTATTTTTTTCACTGGTAAAGTCTGTGTATTCTGATCCCCAAATAAATATATCTCATTCTTACAACTTAACCTCAAGCTGCCTTGGTGCAACATGGTTTATAACCAGTTTCTGCTCTCATGTGTTCTCCTTCTCAGATGGTATTTTTTAAAAAGGTTAGAGATAATGGAGGAGAAGGTCTAGATTAGATTATCTTTCACAGATGGGTATTGCATTGATGAAACAATGTAATCCAATCATGAGCTTATGAACCCGAGGATCTGCACTGTATGAATGCGTATACTTGCATTCAGATATTTGAAATCATGTTTAAGGTGTTATTTAATGGCATAGGGGAGGGTGACATACAGTTGCAGCAGCATGGACATCTGTGGATTTCAACGATTAGGAATGCTGTTAGGTCAATTTTAAAGCAATATGATTATGCAAATCTTGCCCTAATGTAGCTTTGGTGTATGTCTTGCAATTAAATGGATGCTGTTGTCACGTTTCATTATGAAGTCTACAAATGCAAAGGTTTAGTGACATCAAAGGATGTCACTGGCTTCACTGGAATGCTTTGGGACATTGCAAGAATAATGCTTTCTCACTGTCCCATGTCCAGCTTCATGCCTTCCAGTAGCTACACGGATTGAAAATCCAACTCGGGCCATAGCTCAGCCTAGATACACAAAAACAATCCTCAGCTGGGTGAGCTGAAGCTGCCTTACTCCAGTCGGAGTCAGAACGGGTGTAGAGAAGGGTGTGATGAGGAGACAGTGGTGGAGAAAGTGGGGGAGAATGGGGAGCAGAAGATGGCTGGATACTGATAGAAAGGACAGAGGGAGTGACAAGGAGATACACACGTACATTGGAAGGGGAAATGGAAAGACATGTGTAAGAGCTTGAGTCAGAGAGAAAACGCTGCCAGTAAGAGCATGTGAGGAAAGATTGTGTCTGGAAAAAAAAGAAACCCTCAAGAAAAAAGGAGAGGATTTTAAAATGTGTTATATTCTAAAGACATATCCCATTCCACATCAAAATGATTAAAATAGGCTAGGAATAGGAGTAAAGGGAAAAATAAATTTTGTTGCTATATTTACAGGGACAAAACAGGCTACAGAAAAATAAAATAGAGCGAAAATCCTCAGAGCTAGCATTTTTGTTTCAGGCAAACAAATTAAAACTGTGTTAATTATAGAATAGCTTTTGGACGTATATGGCCTAGGTTTCTTATTAAAATACTTTACTTTTTGGCTGCAGTCTGAAAACTAAATACTTGCATACTTGTTTGCATAAAGATGAAGGAGAAGTTTGTAGCATCTGTCTAATTGTCAATGGGATTTTAAATATGGATTGCAATCCTGATTGACATAAATTTACTCATATAAAGAGGTTACAGCGGGGGATGCTCAGGTAAGGATTCAGAATGAAGTCTGCAGAAGTATGTGGGGACTGTGGTAGGTAGAGTTACTGACAGGAGCTGCAGTGAGGTATGGGTCTGTTGCTGGTACTACTATGCATATTTTAAAAGCAGCTCATGGTATTCCAAAAGTAAAAACCTGAGACAAGACTGGGCATCATTTAAAAGGTAATATCCTTGATGCTTTTCAAAGTTCCTTTTAAAGTGGAGATGTACAGTCTTGCTGGGACCTACATGAGTTAAAATGGAGAAGAGAGATAAGAAAAATGGATCTGGATGGATTTGAAGATTTACAGAAATGTTTGAATTTGGAGATATTTGTATTGCTACAAGAAATCAAAGTTCACAGCATATACTGTTATGATCTGTCTCCTACCATTGTACCTGTTGTGGGTTAACCCCGGTGGGCAGCTCAGCCCCACACAGCTGCTCACTCCCCCCAGTGGGAGTCCAGCTGTCCCAGCTGTGTCCCCTCCCAACTTCTTGTGCACCCCCAGCCTACTCGCTGTCAGGGCAGTGTGAGGAGCAGAAAAGGCCTTGATGCCATGTAAGCACTGCTCAGCAGTAACTAAAATATACCTATGTTATCAACACTGTTCTGGTCACAAATCCAAAACACAGCACCATACAAGCTACTATGAAGAAAATTAACTCTATCCCAGCCAAAACTAGTACAGTACCGTACTTTCATACTGATAATTCAAGAAATATCTAACACATAAACTAAGAGGATGTGTGTCAGTCTGCACTGACACTGGCATTTATGGGAATTTTTCCCCCTACAGGAAGAAGGAAATAAGTTGCTAATTATTTCGCAGCTCAGCAAGTCCCTTTCTCCCCTTACTAATGACATTTAAATTGCAAACAATTTCCTTTGAAATGAATGAAGTTTGATGGAAGTATAACCAAGCAAAAAAAGAAGAAACTCATTCTCTTTTAATCTTTTTGTATGCTTCCTTTCCCACACCTCAGACTGTAGATCACTTTGATCCTAAATTGTAACAATTCCTACCTACCTGGATTTGCATAAAATCAATAATGTTTTAAAGTGTAATTGAAGCATGTTAAACAAACATTTGTATATGTTCCTAAGATTGCTTTAATTTATATATCTCGTGTTTCATATAGGCGTAGCCACTAAATCTGCATGAAACAAAGGTCGTCTTTGGTGAAGTGAGACACCAGGGCACTTTTCCAGATTCAGGGAAATTAAGTCAGGTCAGGATAGCATTCTGCATTTTATTCTTCAGAGGATTTATTTACCTGACCAAAAGCTATTTTGCCTCTACTGATTCACTTTAAAATAAACCTTTGAGCACTTCTGTTCAACAGGCATGGAAAAAAGTATGTCTGAGGGAGAATATGATTTAATTCAGATCTTCCTTTTTAATTTAAGACTTCTGGTAGCAATGGGAACTCAGAGATATTCAGTGGACCTGAAAGAAAGATGAATGACATTTTTATGCTGTCATGTATTTAATCCATCAGTGCTGAGACACTTGAAAATTAAAATATATGATCCCATTAACTGTTTCTTAGTGTATACATTTCTTAAAGAAGAGTGTCTGATGTGTACCCTTAGAGCAGCGCAGGTCTATGGGTTAGGGCCAGTCATCTGTGTACTCTCTGGAGGCAGTGGTGGGAACGTCAGCCCCCTGGCTCCCATTCTTTGAAGAGTTTCCTCTTTTCTGAAAGAGGAATAAGATTTATGTAAATGGCTGCTGCCAATGCTGTTTCTTAACAGCCTCCCTTCCAAAGCATTTCATTAAGATCTGCTGCTGAAACTGCACAACCACTGAGGTCTGTAGGTAGTCACATTTGCAGGCAGAGCAGCAGCTCTGTGTTTCTGCTGTGCAGAACTGCTGTATCTGAATGATGGGATGTACTGTACTCTTTGCTGTCTTGCATAGGAAGCCCATACGTATAACCAAATATTCTCTGTACCAAAGCTTAAGACTCTCCTAACCTTGCTCCCATTTAAGCATAAGTGCTCCGATTCTGCTGTGAAAGTGGCCTCTGTCTACCTGTAGATATATATATTACAATACCTCTGTATATATATAATATACTATCTGTAGGTATTTGGCTTCTTTTTCTAAGGAACCTGAGGCTCTTCTATACAAAGTAGCTCTCATTATTGAATAGTCAGCCCATTGTGAGAAGTTTTTCTACTGCTGTGCCTTCTGCACAGAAAGCATTTTGCATTGTGAATGTTGTTTTAGGTGTGTTAGAAATGCTTTGTCTGACAGGAAAGGGTTATCATATATCCTAAAGATGCTCAGAGTGTGAATTCAGCTGACCTCCCCTAGGGAAGTCAGATTTTCCCAGGTGAGTGTTTTGTCCTTGACTGTCATATACAGGTCTACCTGGTCATCCATTATGTTTTTGGAAAAGCACCATTGTCTGAGCAGCATCTAATAGGTCTCCCTAGCTAGATCCTGATCTTTCAGAGAACCAAAGCAGTTTTTCGGGGGACACACTTTATATTGGTCGAGGCTTTTTAGAAACAGGTCAGACTTACTAGCTTCATCTCTTCACTGGTATGGGTCCTCCTCCAAAAGTGAAGTGGTGGGGGTGAGAAAAGGGAAAACCAGGACAGGGAGTGGGATGCAAGGACACAACAAGCAAAGCTGCAGGGCTGCTGTTACCACAGCCGCCTCCTGTACAGTCAGTGGGAGATGGAGTTTGGGTCATGTAAATTACAGCTTCCACATTTTTTTGGGTTTTGTAGAGGCTACCACTCTTTTTTTCTCTCCACGTGTTCCCTGAGCACTCTGTTGTTACCCTTCCAGGCTTGGGACTGTGTAGCCTACAGGTCCCAATGCTGCTGCTGATGCCTCAGGCTCTGCACTGCTTATTAACATTTGTTTCCAGAGCTTCACCTCCAGGGTGGATTTACACTTTAACAGGTAGCTGTCAAGCGAGAGGTAAAGGAAACAAGTAGAAGGGTAGGTTCAACATGGGTTTCTTGTCTCAGTTTTGCTTAATTTAGCCTGTATTATAAACAGAGGTTGACTGGCTTATTTCTTTGCTGCTATGAAAAATCCTGTGGCCCTGGGTCAGGGTCTTCTGTGCTGGCTCTTGTCTGTGTAAACCACCTTCCCAGAGCCCAGGCTGACCCCCAGATTTGAAGCTTCCCTGCCTGCTGGGAAAGCCCTACCTCTCAGCCTGTGTTTGGCTTGGCACTTCTGTCTGTACATCCTTCCCCTCAGTGCCTTGGAAATCGCAAAAGGCAGCATCGGAACCTGGACTCTTTTTTTGTTGTTGTGGAACGTAACACCTTTTTCAGAGAAAACAGAAAAGCCATTTTGTGTTTAAGTAACCTTACTCATTACTTACTAGCTCTTAATTACTGTGGTGGGTTTTTTTCCTGACAAATTGGTAGTTGTTATTGCTCTTTTTTTTAGCGGAAGGAACACAATTCAATATGCTGTGAGAGTGAAAAGCAGCTGTTAGACATAAAAATAGAGGCAGTTCATAAAGGCAAAACAGAATTCATGTGTTATTTATATACAGATTCACCCACAGCACTACAGACAGCATTTTCAAGGTTTGCTTGTGCTATCTCCTTTTCTCTGTATTGATCGTTTTTAACTAAGGTGTTTGAACACTGCTGTAAAATTTTTGTCATGCTTTCAGTTGTACATGCATTTTTTAATCTGCAAAAATACAGGCTTCAGATGCCCGATGCAGATACTCTTTTGTTCTAAGTCCTTCTCTCTTGCACGTTGCTTTCTGCTGTCTTGGCTTTCTTTGGGGTTTTTGTGCCTTGGTGGAGACTTGAAACTTGAGGGGGGGACAGATGCACCTAGCATTATGCAACATTCCTCTCCTCTAGCTGCAGTTGCTGCCATTCCGCACAGCAAACCCTGCACAGAATCACACAGGTCTTATGTGTGTGAGGGCAGAAAGAAAGGCTGACATACTTGTTAGGGAAGATGCTACCTCTGTGTGCTGAACATAGTTTTGGAGAAGGAAACTATCAGTTTCAGAGGGATTACTGTATGGGTAGGACCTCACAGTATGTTGCCAAAATTAATCTGATGAACATAGAAGATTTTTTGAAAGGCTACTTTTTCCGTATGCATAGCTGTTTGCGCAGTGGAAATGGGTGAAACATTTGGGAAAGTGCAGGTGCAGAGGCTGTGCAGTTCCAAAGTTCAGTTCCTTGTTGTATGTAATCCAACCTAGCTGCAGACTGCTGCCCAAAGGCATCTTTTTCATTGCCCCCTGTAAAGAGGGATATGTGGCTATATTAATATCCCCTCCCTTCCATCAGTGAGTTGATTTGTTAGAAACTGATGATTATGGCTGCGCAATCATTAGAGGCAGCACAAGGGAGTGATGAAATGGGTTGCTGGGCCTTGAGAGCAGTGAAAACAGTGAGAGGAGGGGAGAAAAAGGGATGTCTTTTTGGTGGCAGCCCACTGTTTAAGTCGAATTAACCACAATATGAAGCTGCTCTCTCAGGGATCTAATATTTATTTAACTGTGAGATCTTTCAGTACCACTGTAACTCACTGTCCTTGTTTCCACATATCTCCCCTGTCAGTCAGAATGTTTCACTCCCCCTTGGTTTAATCTTGTTTTGCTTCATCCCTTGTATTTATACATTTGTCATCCCAGACATAGCTGTATGCCATACACATTCTGATAGAGAAAGCCATAAGCATCTTGCCTTGTTCCCCTGTGGTCTGGTTTGGATTTCATTAGGCATACACCTT
>WAAD01012336.1:468648-481270 GCA_013389945.1 Fregata magnificens | reverse complement strand
AAAATCGTACAGGTCTGAGATTGTCCTCTGAGCACTATTCTTTGAAACACGGAAATGAAAGATAGGTTGTGGATGGCCTGCTTGAAAATAAAGCCTTACAGACCGAAGGAACACTTCACAGGATGGCATGCTTTAAGGCATACTCTAAGAGGGGTCCCATCCTTCCCCCCCCCCATATCAGTGGATACTCAATGTAACCCACAATGTGGACATAAATTCACACGAACACNCCCCCCCATATCAGTGGATACTCAATGTAACCCACAATGTGGACATAAATTCACACGAACACTAATGAGTGATAAATATATCTGCAGAAAACTTCTATTTGTGTTTGATTTCAATATACTCCAGTATAAGGCTCTCAATAGATGTGTTTCGGCTACTCTGCTCGGGCTTCTGACCTTACATAGTAATATATGAATCAAGCTAGTAATACATGAATCAAGCTACTAATGCTCACAACGCCAGTATTAGAATGAGGATGAGGTGCACTCTGCTCTCAGTTATGTATCAGTGCTTCTTCAGTGTTTTTTCCATAAAACAGCCACAAAATAAATACTGAAAAAGAAAGCTTTCCTCTTCCAGACTAAGAAAAAAAAAATTTTTTTAAAAATCACTCTTATGCCAGGAAAGTAAAATCATTGTGTTTCCACCCAACATTCTATTAAAAAATTAAATAATCACAACATCATGAATCGGAGTGTTCGTTTCAGAGTGAAGATTTTTCATTGTTCAGGACCACAAGGTGTTCTCTACAGATTCATACACTGTAACTGAAGTCAGCTCAATTAGCTGTTAGGAGATTATCATCACTTATAAAATATTACACAACTATAACTATACTGCTTCTAGTAATAGCTTCCAATTGGTAACATTACAACCAGTTTTGTTGTGCCTGAACTAATTATCCCACATCAATCACTGCTGGTTCCACACTGAAAAAAAACCCCCAAACCCTAAACCTCTCCATATCATATCCCTTGAACCAGGAACACTTTGGAAACATGGATGCAGAAACACAAGGCTCTGAACATGGTCAGCAACAGAAATGGAAGGAGCCTATTTTCTCAGCTAATCTCTACTCTAAAATTAACCACCAAAAATTAACCACCAAACTCTAAGGTTAACCCTCAAATAACATTTCATAACAATGATTTATATACACTACCAGCAAACCTGCTAAAGAAAAAGGAGCAACAGTTTTTGGCTTTGTTCACTCGATTCAACACTTCAGTTAGAACCTTAGATGCAGCATACAGCACGAGTAAATAGTTCAATGTCCAGGGTCTTCCCAAAAGAACACCACACAGATATTTCCACTTCATGCTCCCTAGCATCTCCTGTATCTTCCAGACTTTTTCCATGGTCAGTGGTGCTCTGTTCCCTCATCACCCTGACAATACATTCAAGTGCATGAAATCACAACTCATAAAGGAAGCCTACAGTGCACTGCTAGATTTTGGGAGCAATGTTCTTTTGAAGGAAGTATTCCCAAGATAAGCGTTCATCAGGAAAGGATTAGAAAGCTATGTCTCACAAAGTTTCAGATCTTCAAACAACATGTAAACTTAGCATTTTGTATTAATGCTCAAAGAGCAACAGAGTCTTAAATATGCAAAAACCTTTAAATAGCATGTGCATAGAAAACCTGCAATAGAGAAAGTAAGTGCCATGAGAAAAGAAGGTATTAATAGATTAAATGTAAGGAAAGAATAATAAGTATCTATCCATCCATCCAGAATGGAACTTACTTTAAAACATATTAAGGAATCAGAAAGCCTATCAGATCTTAGTCAATGTTTCTGCACAAACTTAAAAGCCTTGAATATGCCCTGGGGCAAGAGTCAGACCACTCCATTAAAAGCACCATTAGGATTAGAGTTGCTATTGATGTCAGTGGTGTCACTGAGGACACAAGTACAATTCTGGACATTAGAGCCACAGAAGATCTGTGAAATGCCATGTCTAATCTTGTGAAAACTAAAATAAACAGAAGTCACAGAGAGGGTACATTACAACAGTTTCTTTATAGTGATGATAAAGGTATTGGATTGGACAGGGTAAGCCTAATTAGAAACACTTCGCAAACCTCTGGGAAGCTGCCCACTGTGCTGAGGGACTGAGCAGCAGGAACAAGAAACCTGGTTACACAGTTAAAAATTTTTTTCAATGTATATTTCAAACCAATTACAATATCATGTATACATGGGACTCCTATGTGCATAATATTATGCCTTTAACTATTACTCCAAGGACATCACTGGATTATGCACCTTCTGTTTTCCTTTTTTTAATTTTACAGCTGGGAACACTAAAATACTAAAAGCTGAGATGAGAAACTTTCTACATTTTACCACCATTAACAGCTTCCAACGAGACACCATTCTGCAAATATCTGTTCAAAATCTAAGTGCAGAAAAAAAAATTCAAGCATTACACACATGTATGTCTATCATACATATGGTTTGAACATTAACGCTATTCAAACAAATAGCAACACTAAAGAAATTATATTTTTTAAAGAAAAAAATTACTCTTTTAGAGGAGGAGGGGTCTGGATGAACAGAGGACAACAGAAGCTCTGTTACTGTACAACACTATGTAATGTGGTACCAAAGTCTTACAAGAAAAATATTTTAACCTTTTGCTATTTAAGGTGCCAAAACAGACACAACACAATTTTATCTTTTAAGTAACTATGTGTTTAGCATTACCCTTTCAATAGGCAGTCTCATATACTAATATTTTAATCTCATTCTTTCTGTAATTTCGTTAACACCTTTATTTTTAGAAAGTCTTCTCCACATTTCCTATGACTTTCACGGTGAATAAAAGCAAAGTAAACTTTAAATTCAGTCCATAACAGAACAGATGATACTGAGTCATGTATGATGAAATCTCATCACCTCACTTGGTGACATAGTAAAGGAGATAGTTACAGTAACAGTCTCTAAAGTCCACATGGACAAAACCCAATAAGAATACACTTAAACAGCTCTATGCTGTGCTTCTTGGATTTAAAAATGAATAGATTGCATTGTCCAACCAGAAAGGACCATAAATGCAATCTGAAAAATAAATAGTTAAGAAACCATTAAATTACAGCATAAGGAAAGTTTGCTTTAACTCTAATCGAATAAGGAAGAACATACGCAGCTGGTTTATTTATTCATCTTGCATATCTCCATCTAAACATCACTACAATTTTTATGGAGAGGCACACAGACAAGAACAGGAGTGCTTTCTCATACGGATGGTTTATCACCAGCACGGTGGTAGCTTCAACATAAACCTCTGAACAAAGCCAGCAGTAACTTACATCTGGAGGCTGAGCTAATGCTCTGCTCCTACAGCTAAAGTGCTGGCTTTGTCTTCCAGCAGCTTATTTTCTCCGAACAGTTGGGTTGTCTGCTCCCATTCAGCTGAGAAGCTAGCAGTCTTCCACTATAAGACAAGATAGGGACCCACTAGCTATTGTTCATCTGATCCATGGTGCATGTTTTAGGAACACTATTCAAACACAACAGCAGCAATTTATTTTCAGATTTCCCAAAAATCAGTACAGGGGCCAACAACTTAAGGCAAAAAAATGTGTAACGTAGCTTTGCTTTCAGACATTTGAGACTGCATTCATATTTGTTTTTTAAAAAAGAATGAACAATTGCACTATAAAATAATATGAGCAAAGTGAACTTTCAACATCTGGAGAAGAGATAAGGCAGACCCCAGTAACATTTTCACAACACAGTTATCTGAAAGACCCCCACCCACAGACACACATGCATTTAAGATGAAGCCTTTGGAGAGGAGGGAACACACCATCTTATCCCCACCATTCATCTTCTGAGTCATGCATCTAAACTATTTTTAGTATCTAGATTAAAAGGTTCCTGTAAAGCAGGAGTGGAAGTAGATGGAAAGCTTTCTGAGAATGCTAAAAAGTTATTTTAATATTAAATGATCCATTTTTAAACTGTGTTCAGAAGTTAGTTTTGACTACTGAGAGTACACAGTAAATAAAAAAGCTAAACAACCCATCTGAGTACAGGATATGGCTCCCTCACTCCCAGGTGTGGGAATCTTGGCATCTATTAAATTGTTAATTAGTTTCCAGAAACATTTTTTCTGATTAAAAAAATCATTTAAAACATCCATCTGGGCATGAAATACTTTCAACACAGCATTTGAATTGGTGAGCTAAAAAAAGAAATGATCCCGACCTGCACAGCACTACCTCCCAAACCCCCAGGGGCCAGCACACCATGCAAGCAGCACCTCGCAAAAAGGGGCATCATATATTAACTCCACTTACTTCTGTTAGCATCACTTCCTTCAAGCTTAGAAGGATTAAAGCTGACCATGGGTCCAAACTTGTGTTTCAAGAAACTGAAAGGATTTAAGACAAAGTCAAACTGAAAGATGCATGTTAGCACCAGATTTCACTGCTGACAGTCTGTTACTATCTTAGAAAGCTCAACAGGCAGACTGGTTCACAGACAGAGGACAGAAAGATAAGACACCATTTATCCACTTTTTTCCCAAACAGTACAATGGACATTCAGGAATTTATGTACCTAATGTTATTAACAACTATTCAGAGAAAAATATATTAATCACCTTCGAAATAAAGATGGTGCTGCTCTCCCCCTCAGTGAACTTTTATATTCAATCTCAGCCAGCATCTCTCTCCTTGCTCAGTGAAGACTAACTAACTAAAAAATATGTAACAAACTTAACATATTCTCATTTTGCTCCTGTCAGTAATGTCACTTTTGTTATAAAACACGCAGCTTAGATTTAGAGACTTACAGATGAAACATATGGATACCAAATATGAAGCCAGCAGTCCACATTCAACGAAGAAACAGATGGGTACCCATCTGCCAAAATGCCTGGTGAAATACCTCAGGTTACACACAGGTAACAGCGCAACGTTAGCTGATACTTGACCATTTGAAGTTACTTATTTTTAAGCCGCTCCTCAGAAGCATTACAAATATGACACCAGCCAATTTAGTACATGAATACCAGGTACTATTACAGACCTTCTATGCGAGTTGCAATTAGGCTCTTTCTGACCAACGATACCATCTTCATTACGGTACAGTAGGATCTGAAATACATTTTCAGCTTTTCAAGTTAACAGTTTCATAATTTATGTGGCAGATGTGCAAGGCAAACTGCACAGAAAGAGATAAGCCAAGAAAAACATCCTGATGGCCACAAATGAATTACGACTTGTGGGAGGAAGGAACTATATAGCTATTTCCTGTGCCTTACAACTTCTAATCACAAAAGACTACCAAGTAAACAAGATAACCCAAAAATTCACCACACACACACTTTCAAAAAGAACAGTGACTTTAAGAATTAAGCTGAAGCCTGTTAGAGAACTCAGAAAATCTCTTACTTATAGAAACCACCACTGCACACTGCTGAAGTCTTCCCTTTCACAGTTTCCCCCCTCTCAGAAGTTACCCAATTGCAGCTTGCTATATTCTTAATGTTTTTGTAATTGCTATGCTACAGCTAAAGTAGTTTTTACAGATGTTGGGAACATGAGGCAACTAATTACATGGTAGTTTTAAAGCATATTTGTGCAAGGAACGAACGTCCCCCCCTCAAGTTGATTTAAGACTGATTTCACCTCTCCTACTGCAGATTCCCTGCAGTATGTAAGTGTTAACACTTTCATATTCTTATATAAAACCATCCCTTGTGGTTTACACCAACAGATACATGGCTGCTTTAAATATCTTAATTTGTCAACAATTGTAGAGTGGCAATACGTGGTGGTAAATAGCTTCTCAAACTCACTGAGGATTTTGCCACGTTAATACTATAGATTATCACCTTTATAGAAAGTATTTCTTCATCTAAAGCCCAGGCCCATTTCTTTATTTCCCCATTCTTTATGGGATGGTTTGGTTCCAAACACCCACCCTAACATTCTTCAGTTAGCATCCTCTAATCTTCAATGATTAGACTATCTTCACTTCAAATACACATTTCCGCAGTTCCATTTTTAAAGGCTTAATAAGTGTTCTCATTTTGCTTATATACTTCATTCAAAAAGCCTTCCTAAAAGGTGACTTACCAAAATAAATGTTATACTCCAGCAAGTAGAATGAATCAAAATACTTCCTTTTAACTTACATTGTAAGAACACCACAATAGTATTTCCATTGTTTTTCAGCATTAGTTTTTAGGTCACATTTTTTAGTTAAATTTTAGTTGAAATTAGAGTACAATTACACCTAAACCATTCTTGTGACAAATTCGATTAATCTTAAGCATGAAAACCAATTTCACAAACAAGTGGAAAAAAAGCTGCCTTTCGGGCAACATTTGACGCTTTGGTGGGATAGTTACATGCTAAAACAGCAACTCTGTTTTTGATTCAGACAGAAAGGCGACACTGTTACTGCCCTTTGCAAGTTTTCAGTCTCCTTGCACTCATGTGAGCATGCATCTGGCTTATCAGAGTGAAGTTCACTGCTTCGTAGCTCCTGTTCCTGTGGATTTAATTGCTTTCAAAGTTCAACACGCTACATTTAAACAATAGCAGCCATATAGTAAAAAAAAGAAGTAGAATTACAAAACTTGGATAACCTTTTGTAACTAAAGAGATTTCCATAGGTATGCTGTAATCACATGACTAGATTTATTTGGGTCTAGAAAACAAGTCTTACGAGGAGTGGCTGAGGGAACTGAGGCTGTTTAGTTTGGAGAAGAGGAGACTGAGGGGAGACCTTATCACTCTCTACAACTACCTGAAAGGAGGTTGTAGGGAAGCGGGTCTTGGACTCTTCTCCCAAGAAACTAGCGATAGGACGAGAGGAAATGGCCTCAAGTTGCGTCAGGGGACGTTTAGACTGGACATCAGGACGAATTTCTTTACTGAAAGAGTGGCTGGGCATTGGAACAGGCTGCCCAGAGAGGTGGTGGAGTCGTCAACCCTGGAGGCGTTCAAAAAAGGTGTAGACGTGGCACTCCAGGGCCTAGTTTAGGAGTCATGGTGGTGTTAGTTGATGGTTGGACTTGATGATCTTAGAGGTCTTTTCCAACCTTAATGATTCTATGATTCTATGATTTTTGCTCAGTCCTCAGACTTACTTTGCTACTCTGCTCCTTACACTTCAGATTTTTTTTTCTTCTGTAACAAACAAGCTGCAACAATTTAAAAAATATTTTTAGAGCTAACTACATTTCTTTACAGAATTCAGTGACACTGCACTTCCTCCTTCAAGACTCAGCAAGAGACACTACGTATTTTCCGTCAAGTGCTGCATCTTCAATTTTTCCACATTTGTGATCCAGTCAGGTAACATTACTTATACTGAAAACAAGTGTTTAACCAAGTAGGACAAAGAGCAAGAGAAATCTAATTAAAAACACACTTTCTGTAGAGTGCTTTTTACATGAATAAAATACGAGCACAAAAGTGTCAATCCCAATAACCACTGCTAGACAATTATAACATAAAACTAAAATTTAAATACATTATTTTGGGAGAGAGAGACTGAAACACTCTTCACCATAGCTTACACCCTCCAATCAACTGTGTTTCTTTGTACTTTGTTGCATCTATGTAACTTCAAGAGTAACCTCCCTGAAAATAAAAAGCTCGTTTCAGGTGTTCATAATGTGTTGCATAAGCCGCCTTCTGAATAAGGTATCTAGTGCTACTTCCTTCTTTGTATGCACATAGTATTAAGATACCATATTCAAGCTCACAGCTCAAGTATTTTAAGTGTGTACAGAAACCCTCAATAGATAAAGAGACTCACAAGTACTCCCAGTCAGTGAGTTTTCAAGATTGGGGCACAATATTTTAATGTTGAGAGAGAAGTTTTTACAATAAGAATGAGGTCTTACCCTTCTTTCAAAACAAGAAATCAAAGGGGTAAAAGTTTTCAGAGGGCAAGCAAGTTGTAGTTACACTCAGCATGAGGCAACAGTAAGCTTTGAAGCTGTGTAACTTCAACCCACTTGTGTACCTCAGACTTCCTATTTTTGACTATAAACAATTTTGAGAGTGACCTTGGATGGAGAAGGAAGATAGGGAGGAAAAAAAAAAGAAACAAAAAACCAACCTCACAGTTAAAAGAATACTCGACCACTAGCTATGACACTCCAAACCATCCAGAATGTTGCATAATGACCTCTTGTCCTGGTTTCAGCCAGGATAGAGTTAATTTTCTTCCTAGCAGCTGGTATAGTGCTGTGTTTTGGATTTAGGATGAGAATAATGTTGATAACACACTGATGTTTTAGTTGTTGCTGAGTAGTGCTTACACTAATCAAGGACCTGTCAACTTCTCATGCCCTGCCAACAAGAAGCTGGGAGGGGGCACAGCCAGGACAGCTCACCCCAACTGGTCAAAGAGATATTCCATACCATATGACGTCATGCTCAGTATATAAACTGGGGGGAGTTGGCCGCGGGGCAACGATCACTGCTCAGGGATGGGCTGGGCGTCGGTCAGCGGGTGGTGAGCGGTTGCATCACTTGTTTTTCCTGGGTTTTGTTCCTCTCTCTCTCTCTCTATCTTCCTTTTCATTACAATTTTTTTTATTATTATTATTTTATTTCAATTCTTAAACTGTTCTCATCTCAACCCATGAGTTTTCTTACTTTTACTCTTCTGATTCTCTCTCCCATCCCACTTGGGGGGGCAGGGAGGATGAGCGAGCAGCTGTGTGGTGCTTGGTAGTCAACTGGGGCTAAACCACAACACCTCTGTACTTAAGACAATGTGTCTCCTACTCCCAAAACAAACCTTAAGTTTTCAGAGTGTCAAAAGAGCTGTGCCATTAGTGCTTTAACACGATCCCTGAAAGATACCACTCTTTTGATAAGCCCCCCTCACCTCTAAAGCTTCTGCAATTCTACACTTTTTGTAAATGTTCACTCACTATTCATGTGAAATGTATTCACCAAAAAACTTCATACTAGGGTTTTCCGACACCATGAAGAGCATGTAACAGTTGTAAGTTTACAGTAATGCAACAACCAGTCAAGGAAACCTCCTGATGCTATACATTCTTGAAGTATATTAGCTGAATAGTTACAGGTAAGAGATTTTACTCTGAAAAGGAGGAACACTGCCTGGTTGGTTACTATACCTACGAATGGCGCAGACCTATTCAGTGTTACTAATCACACTGAATTCTAAATAATCCAGACTTTCCTTACTCAGAGAATTGTTTCAAATATTTATCAACTGACAAAGTATTTGATGTGGACAGAAGAATGCACATGCAGTAATATGGAGTTTAATATTGCCAAAAAACATCCCCCATCCCCCCCACAACATTAATGGACCATGCTTAATGATCCTTGTAGTTTCAGCTATCCCTTCATTGCAAGCTGAGGACCATTAAAACATTGCCCTAATTCCAAATTTATTACAAATTAAGCATTACTCTAAACACATGCTAGCTGTTCCACTAGGGAGGGTTGATTAAAGTTTAAACAATGCAGGCGCTGAAGCTTTTAACACACAAACTGATCATACTCCACTACTATATAATCACTTTGGCACTGTGACATCCCATGCACCCCTGTACTTCGCAATATCAATCTTCTTCCACAATCATTTTGAGAGGAATAAACCTGAGTACAGATAACTCCTCTAAGCCAACAGTAAGCACCTGTTACAAGCTCTTCCCTGATTAGATCCACAGGCAAGGTACCAGATCTGTCTGGAGTCCTGCTTTCAGAAGCACTACCCTTGTTCCTTCCAGCCTGTCCAAGGGCTCTAATTCCTGCCAGCTCCTCCCCCTGCCCCTTTAGGCTCAAGGCAACCAGAGTCAGACAACAGCATCCCAACTGCACGTAAACCATACATGTCCAAAACGCCCAACTTTTACAACACAAGTTGCATTCTATCCCTAACACCCAGACTAGCTTTGAAGGGCTTGCAGTTTCCTTCTGCCTTCAACTACAGAGCTATGACTCTGTACAGCTTCACATTTCATGTTACCTAAGAAAGTCCAAGACGTGTATCTCCTCAACAACAGAATCTAGAAGTATGGTCCAGCTAGTAGGTGAAGCAACTAAACAAGAAAACCTTCAACTGCTATTTTAATACAGCCTTGTGTCCTGGAAAATGTCTTCAGACTGAGGCAAAAGCTGCACTGCACTTTTCAGAGTAGGAGAAAGGAAGAGGAAACAACAGTTTACACAGTTATCAAATGGCAGGCTCATAACCAGTTGTTTTCCTTCATTTATTCAAGTGTCTTTCAGTGGAATTGCCATGCAGGAGGCATTCAGTAGGAGAGAGAAACACTTGAGACTACTATCTTTGTTTTTCTAAAGTGAACCACATTATCATTTACTGATCTTATTTCTAAACACACTGGAATTAATTCTATAGTTGCTGTTGTTTGCAAAAACCCCACAACCTCTACATCAGATTTCAGGCCTTTTATTTCCTGAAAATAATTAAAATCAGAAAATGAATACTGATGTCACTACAGAGAAGCTGATCAGCTTCTCTTCTCAAAATCGGTACCTTACAGTCTGCTTGCTTACTACTTGAAGCTGAAAGCAAGAACTATTCCACTATTCTATGCAGTGCTACAATACCCGCCACACTCAACAGCTCTAACGCACCTGCAGTGTTTCCTTTCATATCCAATACTGAGATCCAATCCAGAAAAGACCATTACATCCATCAGACAATTTAAGGAAGATGCTGTCTTTAAGTAAGACTACATGGAGTATGTCTAGATGCAAGAACCTTATTTCTCAACTCTGCTATACACAGCCGTAAGAGGAACACAATCAAGGCCCTTTAAACTCGTGTTTCAGTGTCTCCAAGAGTATCTCCCTTTTCCTAGGAAGGAAGCTATCCAAAAACAAAGCAAGGTGAGGTGCAGGGAAAGGCTAACAAGTTAGAACAAGATATTCAACATCTTATAAATTAAAGTGCAATTAAGACTTCACAGTCTCCCAGTGAGTACTTTGTACTTCTTTAGCATAAGCAGGGCTATGCAAGGGGAAACCTGTTCCGTATTGTAATCTGACAGTGTCAAAAGATGCCTATTATATCATATTAAAAAAAGTAAAGACCAGTATGCAGTGATAATTCTGCAGAATAAGCTGTGAGCACCCAAAGGTTTACAGCTAGGGGCAAAGAATTCAGGGGGATTTCCTGCTATGCCTTCACCTTTTGTCAGCGGTCCTTCAGCATTTAGTGGCCCTAAAGGCGCTCTCTGACTTCTTGCTTCCAATTTGTTCTAAACTAGGTTGTATGCCTTTCACAAGTTCTTCTTCAAACTTGCTCACCCATCTTGTTTTTGTTTTTACATGAGAACGACCAGCAACTCTAAACTTTGCATTTTCTTCAAATGGACATTTCAAGCTTTCTGAAACACGTTTTTGCTTTGAATTACTTCCTTAACCCTCCTCCTCACCAATGATGTTTCTTTTTCATCACTATCTTTGATAAGTGATAACAGTTTCGTTATGAGCCACTGATATAGCATTTTCATTATCTCCACATCACCTGCAAGGATTCCATTCTTCCTGAAAGCTTTTTTAAAAAAAAAAAAAAATCCTAATTTATGTAAGCAACCTTTTTGAAAAATTCACCCAAAAATATTTTTTTCTTTATGCTTCTGTTGCTTACATAAAGACTTTTAATCCAAGTGCTTTATGTTCACTATTACAGAGTGGCTCTGAAAGAAATATCCTGAAGCAGAATCAATGCACAGCTCAGGATCAAGTCAAGGCTTACCACTTCCGCCTTTTTGACTAGCTCTTTGGTGAACCAATCACTGATCATCCAAATGTGTACTGCTCTCGGCATAAGATGCTAATGCAATGTGTATCTAACCTACATAGGATACACGAAGTCACCCACTGCTATCATGTTTCCTGCCCGCATCGCCTCTTCACCATCCACATGGGGTGGGAGGATATCAAACAATACAGTCCTCTTCCTGTTCTTGCTCTGCCCTCATGCCTTTATTCCTGAATTTTCAGTTCATTGGCACTGACTGATTGACAAAATCTGCTTTTTAATTTAGTCTGGTAAAGTTTTCTTCAGCATGTTGCTCATCTGCTCAGCTGTGCCTGCGTTATTTTGTGCTTGGCCTACAATAGAGTCCTGCTAACCACACTGTTTTAAAACAGGAAACTGACAGAACAGATTTATCCAAAATTTTATGAAAGAAAAATATTCCAGGTTCCACCTCATTCTTCAGTCTTCTAAAATCTGTTTTAAACCAAGACAGATATGCTTTGTAACAGACGTACATCTTGTACAATAGACCTATAAGAACTATTTTTCCCTTCACCAACTGGAGGCCTTACTCCCACTAAATTAGCTGGCATCTCCTGATCAAGTTAATTTAGTATAATCATAATAAAGGTATGCTGACAACTGGTTCTGACTATCAGCCATTTCCCCACCATTTCTCCTATAACATCTTATCACACGGGATAAGTACACCATATATAATGAAAAGCACATTAACATAGTTCAACTGATATAAGAATTGTAGATGAGGCTCATGGCACAAAAATGAAATACTACAAAGGGCTGCACAATGCACTTTGTGTCATGCATGGCATTTCAACCGCCAGAAACAGTAAACTGTTCCCCCC
>WAAD01012336.1:456348-468611 GCA_013389945.1 Fregata magnificens | reverse complement strand
CCCCCCCCCCAAAACTCAGTGTTAGGAAATACAGGGCTGTCATACCTTCTCAGTCCGCTTTCATTTGATATATTCTAGCTGATCTTCATTTTAGTATTTTGTAAAGAACTCTTAGGGTTGCAGAGACCTGAGTCAGAACCAGAGAACGGCTGAGGCTGGGAGGGAGTTCTTGTGATCCCCTAGCCCACCCACCCTGCTCAAGCAGGCTCAGCAGGAGCAGGTTGCCCAGGACCATGTCTAGACAGGTTCTGAATATCACCTAGGATGGAGTCCCCACAGTGTTTCTGGGCAACCTGCTCCAGTGTTTGACCACCCTCACAGTAAAAAAGTGTTTTCTTCTGCCCAGATGCAATTTGATGTGTTTTAATTTGTGCCCACTGCCTCTTCCCCTGTCAAGTTTTATTACTATTTACTGTCTCTTCTAGGGCTATTACTGGGATATGTTTTAGTCTTGTTTGCCATAAACAAGTCTTTGATTTCAGATGGTTCTTTAGAAAGACAAAACTGAAGTTTCTCACTAAACCACACCAGAATAATTATTATAAGGAAAAAAGTGCATGAGGAAAGCAAACATCACTGTTCCAAAAACACATTGGGGAAAAAAAAATACTTGCACAGAACTTAAACCAATTCAAATGCAGTTCCAAGGAATGGCAAAAACACTTAGTTTTCAGCTTGTTATACTGCAGCCAGTAAATTAACCAAAAAAAGTTTTCAAGAAAAAAAAAAATCTAATCTTTTCCTACTTCAGATTGTTCATCCTTTAATAACCCTGAATTACTATGTTTCTTTCCTGCTACAAGTGTATCTAAGAATAAAAAGCAGTCACCATAATCCTAAATAGACTAAAACAGCTTAATACCAATTTTCTTTTGTCATTCAATTTTCTATGAAGGCAGCTCACAACCTAGAAATCCTTCTAATACCCTACTAAGCAGTTGGACAAAGTAACTTTGGCTAATAGTTAAAGGCAGTGCCCTTCTACAGCTATTCACAGCAGAGCATCCAAAAATGGGCACAAGCAGTAAGAACACACCACTCAGAATAAGTGAAGTATTAAGATATCAATGTTACGATATTAACATTCATTGTTTCATTAAAATTTTCAGATTGGTATCTCACATTAAATAAAACCGGTAGCTTGGCAAACTGAAAACCCACAAGTTCACAAACACCCATTTTTACTCAAAGCAAGAGTTCTTTTGTGGAATAAGTCTGGCAAATTATATACAAATTAACTTTCAAATTGCCAAGCTATGTTTATTTGTGAAGGATAATGATGTTTCCTCTCCTTTCATAGGTATCATTTGTTAAACTGGTTCCTCCAGGAGATCAAGTAACTCTTATGTCCTAAAAAGGTAACAAGAGCTGTTTCATTTGCCTCGGAGCCCCAGTTTCTAGTTCCTGTCCACATACAGATGATAATTTCAAATTACACTATGTGTTTACATCAAACCAATTTCACTATGGTTCAATACAGGAACTATTTATTTATTTACTCACTAATGGCACGATTACTGGATTTTTATGATCTAATGTCTGCAGCTACAGAAGTTATAGCTACCATGTAATTAACAAAAACCTGACACTGGCAGTTTAGAGGCTAAGAGACTCCACTTTCCAATTAGAAGTCTATTAGCACTAAGTTTTCAAGCTGTCTCAAGAAATGCAATTATCTGTTTGGTAGCAAGGAGAGATAAACCACTGTGATAGAAGTTAACTCATTTAGACAATAAACACCTCTGAATAGAGGGGGGGGGTTTCCCACCTCTCTTTGCATGATCATATGGAAGAATAGTTAAAATAATTAAATAATCGTCAAAAGAAGGAATAATTAAAAGTGACAGCAATCATTATAGTATCAGCTCTGTTCGCAGATGTAACTTACCAAGAACGTAACTTATTTTTTGGAAGATGCATCCACCCACTGCAACTCCAATAAATTATCTAAGGTTATCAAAAGCCTTTTTCTTCTCTTTACATTCAAAATGGACTTAGAGAAACCTTCAACTGAGCAGTCTCATAGAACACAAAACACATACCTCCCAAGAATCACATAGGTATGTATGTTCACTAAATACAAAGTTATGTCTTGAAAGGGAACACTGAACAGTCTGTAATGTATATTAGGATGCTTATAAACAGCTTGACAGGATGGGGAGAGCAACCAACAAGAAAAACATTTATTGCTATGAGTCAGAATGGAGCAGAGAAAAAAAAACCAAACATACTCCCTAACTCCCAACAGGTCTCATTATTATTACAACAGATTAAAAAAATGCAGGTCAGTCTCATTAAACAAGTTGAATATACACTAATATTTCTAATTGCATCCCAAATGAACCAGTTAATATCTATTAAGCATGCAGTCAATATTTAACTGGTTGGGATAGGACACACTATTTGGATGAGGGGAGGGAAGAGTACAACAGCTTTGAGGTAGTTTCCGTAAAACACACATATACACACTAACAGTATTGATTTTGTCACATTAGTTTCATTTTTAGTGGCAAATCAAACACATCCAAAAATATTTAATCTATTTAAAATGACAGTCTACAGAGAATACCTCTCTCACCACTCTTTAATAACTGAAATATATACCACCAGTATTTCTAATATAATTAGCTGCACTTTTAAATTGAATTGAAAGCATCTCATATAAAGATCTGTTGGATCCTGAGATCACTTCCAGCCTGAATCATTCAAAGTAGCACCATAAAGGACACACAACTATCTATTCCCATCTACATCCTTTCTCCCAAATTTGGGACCTGAGTGTGGAACTGGAAATATTGATGCATATCCTCCAACACAACACTAATACAAAATGTAGATAGATAGAAAGGAGCTGGAAGTAGTGATATACTAAATAGAAGAGCAACCTGAAGAAATTTAAACTTAGAACTTAAGTTTGTGATCTTTTAGAGCAGTTTTGCAGCTAACAAACCGCTAACAGTGCGGTTTCAAATAATAAAGTTAGGTAAAAATGTATCATCACTGAAAAAGGGTCCCAGCCTATCTTCCTGTCCTTTCACCTATCAACACAAGTGCTTGTGGTGCCATAAGCAAATGCTTATGCAGCATGCTGCCAAATCAGTTATGAACCCTAAAAGCTTGGGTTGTTTGGGGTTTTTGGGGGGGTGGGGGTTGTGTTTTGGTTTTTTTTTTTTTTTTAGCTATATCAGCAACGTAGCACAAGCAAATACTGAACTACTCAGCAGCAGCAGCATAAGGAAGGCAAAGACAGAGAATGGCCAGGTATAAAAGTGAGACATTCTCTTTTAGTGGAAAAAATAACCTTAGAGCTCTTCAACCTGCTTGTGAAACCACATTGCTAAGGGTCTACTTCAAGCACTAAGCCTGTACCTTGCCCTCCTTTGCCCCCAGCCACTTATTCTTACCCACATACCATTCCTTTCTTTATGCCAGTACAAGTATTTGTGTGACCATGGAGTTAACTATAACAGGGAACTGATCCAGTGGAGAATTAAATTGGCAAAAACAACTGGTTAGTCCGAGAGAGAGATTCTCTCATCAAGCAGAAAGTATGCTAGTGCCAGCAAAAGGGAGAGAGAAGTGTGCAGTCTGTGGCAGACGCATGGCTGTGAAACCTCTTTTACCATCAGCCTACGCCTACACTGACTGTGAAACTACAACCTAAGATTTCATGGCTTAGGCTATGTTTTCATATTTGTGATAGTGCTGATGGCATTTGAGACTTCAGGGCAACTACAAGGGGAGACTCAGCCGTGTGTTCCTGTGTCCCTGCTTACACTAGCTTTAACCATCTCTCTCCTTTCCCCTTCCCTCCCCTCCTATCTCAACACTGCTTCCTTAGATGTGCGACAAACTTGTGCAGTCGTATGATAAACAAGTCTAGGGAACTAATCTAACTCAAAAACAAACAACCTACAAAGTCCTTTTGGGAGAGGGACAAAAGAAGGAGAGAAAGCTTCCAACTGGATCTGTTCCTCTATCCAGTTCACTGCACAGCAACCCAAACCACCATACTTACACAGCAGACAACACAGCAATAAATAAGTAATGAATACTTTTTCTAACACTGTTATCGAAAAAATACTCAGAGAACCACAGCCTACACAGCTTTCTGGAAAGAAGTGAACTACCAACCTGTAACAATTGCACATGACCTTATCTTAACAGACACTTGTACCTTAAAAAACAAAGCACACCCCAGTTAGAATCAGATCTTATTTTTCAGAGAGGCAGAGGAGAGGCACTGTTTTGTCTTGAAAGAATTATGCTCGCCTACACAATTGCTCTTTCTAAAGAGACTACTGAGCATACTTAAAAGAAAGTTTTAGCTATACTACAGCTGTTTATTCCAAATGGAACAGGTAAATAAAGCTCATGCTCCAAACTGAAAGACGACAGCAACTGTCAATCTTTGTCTATAACTGTGCCCATATTTGACCTACGTCAATAAGATCCAGCACATTATAAGGAGCTGGAAAAAGACCATCGCAAAACTGAATACTTTATTCACTTGTTACATTTGCTACTAATTTAGTTTTTCATTTTCTTGCCCTACATTAGTTTTGCCTTATGAATAAAAAAAATTGACGTAAGCACTTAAAGTCCATAAAAGTCAACTTTAAACAGAAATTTATGCTATTGTACATCTTTGTTTTAGTAAAAAAGCAATTAAAGGGAGTAGCTGTTCTACTTTTTCCAAAACCAAGGAGTCTCAATTTTTACCCCCTTTTTAAAATACTGTCTTAATATTAGTTCAGAACACACAGTGGTAGTTTGGAAGTTGAAGTTTCACACCAAGCACATGCAAGCAAAGTATTTGAAACATACTTGAAGCAACAGGTCACGTTCTGCATGTTGGAGATGAGTTTCCCAGCTTCAAATGGGACTTCTTGTATTATGACTTGTGGACAAGCTGTATCCCAAACTTCAGAATAAACCAATGAGAAAAATTCCAAAAGTTCCAAAATGAAGCATACAACTCAAGATCAACACATTTTTGCGTCCTAAATCTACCACCCTACGAGACAACACTTCGCTCATTCTCCAACATCTCGTCCTTCTGTTTTTACAAAAGCTTATCATTTTCACATAAATACAGAAATTAATGGAGGCAGATATGAGATACAAGAATCAGATTAGAATTTCAAGATTGCATTTTAGGACCATGCAGTGTTTAGAGTTGCACCTTGAAATAGGCAAGCCTGAGGAGAGCAAGCACTAGTGCATGTTCCACATTTGCACAATGCTTTGGAAGTAGTTACACTTTGTATATGAAATAATTATGCAAATCAGCTAATATTTGTACTAGTACACTAGCTGGCAACACATCCAAGAGGAATTAGCACAGAACTGAGTTAAGCACCTTGATCCTTAGACCACAGCTGCACACAGCAATGTAGGTAAGGTTCTTATCTTTGACCAGCTTCATTCACTTCCCAAGCAGAAGCCTAGTTTTATTTCTGGCAAGGTGATGCAAAGCTATGTTTTAAAAAACTTCAAGGACATAGAAGTTGTCACACATATACACACCATTTAGAGTCCCTGAAAATACATAAGGCCAACACCTTAGCTAGCCTTATGGAATGTAATACAAACTCTTGTTAGCTTCCATAGGGTTTAAAATGGCAATAATACATTTGAAAGAGCACTAACAAAAGCACCACTCGAAGGCATGTGTCGATGAAACTTGTGTGTTTGGTCACAACTATCTTATGCTAACTCTTGATATATACACTTCAGCTTGTGATATTTGCCTGCTTTTGATTACTCCACCAGTTGAATATTCAAACAGGGAAATGACATGTCTATGTACATGAGAGAACAGAGCATAATACTTCCCAAGATGCTTATCACCAATACTAAATTACATGGCCCAAAGTCTATAACCATTTTTGTTCCTTATTAAAAACAGCAAATTTTTGGAAGTTTTTAAAGGAAGGAGGAAACCCCTAAGAAATAAGTACCATGACAAGTGCTTGGCAGACACAGCCACACACTGCTGCAAAGCCAAATTATATGTTTTCCTTTGCATTCCCAAGACTATTTCTTCTCTCTCTCTCTCTCTCTGGTAACCAGAGAGAGGACAAGTTCTTATGGATATAATAATCATCACCTTGCTTGTAATAATGATACAAAATGTTGTTCTTAAAGCAGTTATCAGCAGGACATCTCTTAAGCAGCAACAGGAGGATAACTCATGCAGCGAGGGTTAACTGTCCCTTACATAAAACAATGGAAGCGTTCACTGCTCTGAAGATCTTGCTTATGCAAACCAAAATAAATCTTATATATAAAGAAAACTAAATGATCCTGGAACTGGAGCAAGGGAATTTACAGGAACGTGAGATAGCAATGGACTTGCGTTAGACAGTTATTTACCCTTTCATTGGATGTATCATATGATGGATCATTTACCATAATACCTGCTATTACTAAACCAGCAAACAGCACTTCATTACAGAAGAGCTCAATGGTCTGGGTGGACAAATCCATGAACCATAAGAAAATCGCCTGTAAACAAGAACAATTACAGGCACATTAGAAAAAAGAAAGTAGTTAGGCAAAAGGATTTAAAACCCCCAGCTGAGTACACATAGGATCCTGCTTATATGTTGGTCAAACATGAGCATACCACAGGCAATAAGCAACTGAAAGTTAATTGTAAGCCATTGTAGAGTAAATTACTGGTATGCATTTACCATATTAATAAGTATAGTACAGACACAGCATGAGCTAGCAAACACATGAGATCGCAAGTCAGCAAATCCAGAGTTTTAACTGGTATCAGCTCACTGTGACTTGGTTTACTTGACACAATTATCTTTTTAGTTTTCCTCATCTGTGAAGTGGGGGTAATCCAGAAACCTCTACTCCTCAGCTGAAGTGCAAGGTCTAATTTACATGCCATGCTTTAGGCTACAACAGTTAGGAATTGCAATGACAACCGAAGCAGTAATTCACTCTACCAATAATTTACCCTTCTTTTTACAGCTTGTATAATTAGAAGTACTAAAGAAAACATGCTGTTTATTAACTAAAATAACTTCTCCCCTACCTAGTTGTATTGGAGCTGATGACAGCAGCTCCTTTAATCATTCCCTTTCCACTAATACTAAAAATCCTTCCTCCCTGCATAGGTATAACTTCAGAACAAATAACAGAGGACCTTAGTGCCTAACTCTACAAATAAATTCTCAAGTGTCAGAAATGCTTCCAACATTTAGTATCCGTACAAGCATTACAATCAGTTCTAAACGAGACAATGTGCTCCCCATTTATAAACAGCTTAAAATATTACATACTTGGGCAATTCCTCAAGCTTGCAAAACATATGAAAGCATAGCTCTGTAACGCTTCAACTCCCACTCTATAACATGAGGAAGTGCAAATACATTCCTGCTGGGTCACTAGAAAGGTGTGGCTAAGAGCAGTACTAGCAAAGGACTGAGCTAGGTGGACAAACAACTGAACTGGAAAGGGGATAGAAAAAGAACGAGGATGGCGGCTGTCATATTCCTAATACTAGCAAGAAATTCACAGGCTCTCTCATCTTCTTTTTAAGTATACATCCAAGAAGCTCAGACTCAGTGACAACTATCTCACCCACCTTAACTAATCCAAATGAACATCTGGATTATACCGTCCCTACTACATACAGATCCGTCACCTTCACCAAATTTTTAATTAGACTGTTTCTCACTCTTCGATGTGTGGAAGGTGCTTAAAATGAGCTCTCTCACATTCTGGTCGTGCATGTAGAAGATCACAAAAGCTAAGAATGGTAATGAAATTTTAAAGAAAGTGGCTGTAAAGTCTCATCACATTGTGACATAGGCAGCAATCTAATCTCAATGGGTCCAAAGGTCTTCCATCCTGCTTACTGCATGTCCTACATGTCCGTGACAGAAACTAGTTAGCTAAAACGTTAAGTTACAATGACATCTTATATTAAGAGATGAATTATTGCCATGAAGAGTCCAGCTAGCCTTGCTAAGTATATATGCACAAATGCTGTCTTCTGCTTTAAGCAGAAGAACCTTACACTAGGTTAACAACATACAGTAACATTTCAGGAAAATAAGAATCAGCAGATTCTGCTTCAAGAAAAGAGAATTCAACAAAACTAGAGAGATGTCATAGCCTAGCTTTTGAACTGGGCCACAAGGCCAAGCTAACACCTTCCTGCTTCTGCCAAGCTAAAAATTGTTTTAACAGGGTTTCTTAATATTCCTTGTCTTCTTTTGAAAAGGCCATGGGGTTTTCTTTGCAGAAGTCCCCTATAAATTTCACAGGGAACACAAAGCACAATATACACTTGTCTAAGAAGATTAAAAAAGGAAGTTACCAAGTTGCGTAATACTCTAGATTTCCATAGCCAGGACTCCAGAACTATATCTCAGGGACTACAATACCTTTTGCAGGTTCCATCATCACACAGCGGAGAGATACTTCGTTGGGGCCTTTGATGGTTTGATTATCAAAGTACAGATGCACCTATACCAATAAAAATATGACACTTCTCATATAAACTGCTTCTACACAGTACTGGCCAGCCTGCAGATCCTTAGTCTCATGCAGCTCAGAAGCAGTTCAAATGCAACGCTTACCCTCAAGTTCCATCACAACTACAGGGCTGTTTCGGAGCAGGCATGGGGTAACCTGAACCCCCTGCTATGGAAGCCACAAAACATCCAGGACTACTGTCACCAGGTCATCCAGAGACAAAGCTGCAAAACCCATCGTGCAGCAGAGCACTGGGATAGCTGGTGACCAGCATACTTCCCACCTGCCAAATGTTCTTACAGCTCACACTCCCACCAGCTATCTTAAGTATGCGATGTGTGCCTCTGTACTCTGTCATGTTAAGATGTTGGTATGTAGCTTATTAGGTCAGAAAAATTGGCCCCTTCTTGCATATAATGCTTAGGCTACATATTTCTACCGCAGACCTAACCTAAGTCTATGACAAAACAGAATCAAGTCTACTACGTTACTTGAGGAGTGACCCGGAACTGCCACCTGGCTCACTAACTTTGCATCAAGCACCACCCTGGACTTGAGCCATCAGAAACCTCTGCCATTTAAACTGTTACTGTTATAGAGCAAACAAGTTGAGCACAGAGGCTGCATTTATACAGTTTACTTTCCAATTCAGTTTTGATCTGCTGGGGAGAAAAAAACCATACAAGTCAACATCTAAAAAAAAAGTGAAAAGCTGCCTTCTGAAGTTAATTTATTCACATAATAATGTGAAATAGAATTTATTCCAGAAGAAATAAGAAAATTTAGACCTACACCTTCTAAACTACAAGCTAACCAGAAACTCAACAGAAACTCAATATAATTCCACACATTTGAAGAACTCTCACACATTGCAGTATCTGGGAAGAAACTAGAGGGTGAAAGAAGTTTGACATTTATTTAGAAACTGCAAGAACAAAGCTTAGGACAACCAAATTTTACTAAGCACAGACAGGCTTTATTAGTTATTTGGTTTAAGCCCCAAACTTGTTCACAATGCCCAGTTAGAAACAAGATATTACCGTCCAATCGTAACTAATCAAGGCACTTAAATTTTAAGTGGGGGTGTTATATTAGCAACTAAGAACAATGAGGTTAACAAAAGGGAGAACACGACACATAACAAAGTATCTTGTCACATCTTAGAACAGTCTAAATCTAACACTCTATCACCTAGTCTTCCTAAATTTCATATATAACAGGACCACCATTCAGTATCAAAAATAACTGTCTCATGCACAAAAGGATGTAGATCCATACTTCTGAGTTTCTAGAAAATGCTACAATACAAATAATATAGGTGATTCTAGCGTGAAGAGAACTACAAAGCAAAATTGACCTAATGAACTTGATTGCTCAATTTCTATTACACTGAAGAAAACACAAATACCAAATACTCCAATAACACTAAATACAAACTTGAATTTTACTGTGTATTTTGCAGTTGTTAACTTATTTTTTGGTTCTAAAACTTTGAAGAATTTTAATAGGTTACCGTTTTTACTTTGGTGTTTTATTGTTAAAGTAGTCCACACACACTGAAAAAAATAATTAATAGTAGCTTAACTATGTATCATCGCTTACTGAACTTTCACACACTGAAAAAATCTGAGAATTGTTCAATTCAAGTCCTCCACCTTGAAATATCTGACCTAACCAAGCTCTCAGCCACCTGAAGCCCAAATAAGGATAAAAAAAACCCCAGATAAGCAAGTTGAAATTCTAAGATGATAAGTATCAGCTGAATATAGAACCAAGATGTAGCACTAACAACCACAACAAAGCTATCAAAGTCTGAACCAGCAAAATTTCAAGCTATTTGCACATTTTCAAAATCCCCATATAATCATATTTCTTTTTTAAGGAAAGAAACTTTCCTTTTAAAGTTCAGTATGTTCCTGTCACAGCATCAGCAGTTATTTATGAGGCAGATAATATCGCTTAGGCTCTTCTGCAGAAAATTTTGTAAGTCATGGTATTAAGACAGAAGACATTATTACAAATCTGCACCACACACAATGGGACTAGTGATATTGATGTCTCTAAATACTATTTACTCTGCAGGCTCCACTTCCCCCTGACCCACCCCCCCCTTTTTTTTTTTAAATACACAACTTGCTTTATTTGGATAATGTTATTCCTAGAAACTGAAATTTATTCAGAAAACATTTCTGATTGTTTGAAATGTCCACTTCTTGCACCTGGTTTGGAAATTGAATGTCTTTTCCAAATCAGATTTTGATGTACTGTTTGGCTTAATGAACTTATGAAATATCCTTAAAAGTAAACATTTTAAAAACAGTGACAATGTTATAATGCTGCAGTGATCATTAATCCTACACAAATAAAAGTACACAAGGAAAACTCAGAAAAACTTGATTTCCCTGAAAGTGTCCTTTTAGGTCCTGGAACTCAAGACAGGCCTATTTGGGTTGTCCTACTATATACCTCATTTGTCATGTTATTAAAACTACTTTAGCAAGGGCTGACTTTGCATGCAAGGAGCTTTAAAAAGTAAACAGCCTCCTCAGGAGAAGTCTTATTCAAAGTGGTTTTTAAATGTCATCTGTTTCTTGGCCTAGAAAAGTCTCAGTCTGGTATACAGCACCATAAGCAACACACTTGATTATCATGAATAAGTTGCCATTTCTCTTCTGTTTGCTGTCTTTAAGCCTATATATAAAGCAGGCCAGTTAAAGAACTTTTTGGAGAAACAAAAGCAAAAAATGTTCAAAATGGAACCTCAGTTTTGAAAGACTCACCCTTTGACTTCTAAGACTAGACACAACTATTAGTTCACGTAATCTCATTTGGTAGCCATGCATCTACAGACCTTCAGCCAGTTACTGCTCTAAGGGGTCCACAATTCATGGAAAAGCGCTCCAAATTTGCGCCTAAAGATTTATTATTTAAGGAGGCAAAACATAATCTTTGTTAAGTTCTCCACCATATCAAATTTTTCTCATGCCAAAAATAAAGGAGTGGCTGAGAAATGCAACAATAACGTCACATTCTCAAGCTGCAACACGGTGATCACAATAACCAACACTGGAGCCAAGTTTACAGTGGGAGGAGGTTCCAGTCAAGGAAATAAACTTACAAATATCTGAGCTATTTAAATGTTTAAGGGGTGGGATAGAGCATTTCACTCCTCTACCATGCTCCACCTCTGAAAGGCCCAGGGGCGGCTAGTCACCGGCAATCGCAGTAGGGACCTGTCCTTAGGGAGCAGGAAAACACTTAGATAGCATGTGGTGACTTTGGAAGCACTCTGAAAATTTACTGCCGTACAGGTGGTTCTTTACTCCCCTCCTTCTTTGAGCGACTTGTCTATTTCTTCCTAAACGGCCTAGAGGCCATGGCAGGAGCCAGTCCAGCAGAGACAGATTTTAAGGGCTCAGGTACCAAAATGGGCACACACCCCCTGGGACCCTGGCAGAGAAGGGGGTACCCAAAGAAGACGCGCAGCTCGCCAAGAGCTGGAAGGGCCCAGATGAGCCCATGAGGGGAGGGAAAGCAGCCAGCCATAATGGAAAGGCCACAGACTACCTAGAAAGCAGCCCCTGCCTGTCGGAGGGGCCGAAGCCGCGCCGGGAGGACGGGCAGGGGGCCACACCGGGCAGTCACCCGGGGAGCAGGGACGGAGGCGGGGAGGGGGAGCGGGGAAGGGGGTCAGCCGTGCACGGAGTGGGTGTGAGGCAGCCACCTCAGCAGGGGGAGGGGCAGCGGCCATGTTGTGAGGG
>WAAD01012336.1:446162-456250 GCA_013389945.1 Fregata magnificens | reverse complement strand
AGGGGCGGGCCGGCCGGACCGCCCCCCAAAGCCTGCTGGGAGCCGAGCGCCGGCCGGGCGCGGAGCCTGCTGGGAATTTTAGTCTCCGGTGAAGAGCGCTGCCTCTGCGCGCAAGGCCTGCTGGGAGTTGTAGTTCTGCGGCTTTCTCCGCGGGGGCGGGCGGGCGGCGGACCGAGCCTCGCCCGGCCTGGCCGCATCGTGAGGGCTCCGTAGGCACTGTCACACAGCGGTGGAACCGAGGCTTTGTGCCCTCCTGGGCTTTGGGGTGCAGGTACAACCCGGCTCTGACCCGCCCTCACACAGCTGCAGCCTCTAGCCTGTGGTGAACTTCTTGACCCAGGCGAGGCACAGGAGGGAGAAAGATCTATGCAAATAGCTGGTTAAAGCACAAAACACAGGTGTAAAACTCATGTCTGACTAGAATATGGTTTTGTACCCTGCTTTTATTGTGAGGAACTCATTTAAGAGCAGCATTCTGTTTTTATGACTGCCTGGTTGCTGATCGTAGTGTACAGGCTGCCATGAATTTTGTGTGGACTTTCGAGATTCCTCCTGCAGGCTGAGACCGGGATTTCTGCGAGAAATGCGACACAGGAAAGCAGATGAAAGGGTGCAGCATGTGCGCTAAGGTAGCACAGTCCACTGAGGCACAGCACATGCAGGAACCTTGTCTCCACTTCTTGAGAAAGACCAAGTCAACGGATAAAAAGCCGAGGAACAATCACATACATTAAAGCTGCCTTGGGAGAATATTAACTGTTTTAACATACTTGTCAACAAGCACTGCAAGACCATCTTCAAATATTGCCTATGCAGGGTATTGAACAGGAATCACAGCTCCCTGGGTATAGTGAAAACAGTGAAGTCACATTATAAGCAGGATTGTCAGGCAGTTTCATTACATACATTTACTTTTGTTCTCTATCAGCTTGTTTTTAATGTGAGTTTTGAATGACCAGTCATGATGGGGTGATTTTCTTCTCAACATAAGTGGACATCTGTTGGCTATTTCTTTGCAAGTCACAGGGCATGAAGAGAGTGCCTAGGTATTATAGTTAGTCAATAATATATTCTTGATGTATTTCTTGTTTGTGTGCTTGTGTCATAAATGAACATATTTTGCCTAAAGATGATAAACGTCTGCAAACTTTTACCCAAAGGCAACATATATCTGTAAACTTTTTGCCTTTTAATTGTTTAGTCAGAGCAAGCAAAACAAGGCATGAGAAAGACCAGTTGCAACTGCACTTACTGATCAAGTAACAGTCACCTCTTTTAAAAGTTGGTGGTTCTCTGAACTATTCAGGAAAGCTAAACAGCTGATCACCTGCCCGTTTTCTGACATCCCATTATATCTTTTACACAGGTACTTTCATGGCTTCTGTCTTCTAAACATCAGTGAAATCTATTTGAATATAAGAACATCCTGAACAGATCATCAAATCCAACATCCTCTCACTAACAGTTGTAAGTATTAGATGTTCATGTAAAGAATGTAAGAACTGGTGAATGTGGATGGCTCAATCCCCAGGTACATCTTTTCCCATTTGCAGTTTTCTGTGGCTTAGGGACTTGCTTCTGGAGTATTGGTGCTAAAGCTTTCTGTTTAGGACCACTGGATGGACTTTTGTTTTATGAATTTAACCGATTGCTTTTTGAATCCTTTTAGATTAGCTTACACAATACCTTGTGGCAATGAATTCTGTGTTATAACTGTTGTGTGAAAAAATAGTTCCTTTTGTGTGTTCTAAATTGTCTGCTTAATAGTATTGCTAGTTCAAGTATTATGAGAATTAGTACATAACAGTTCCCTATTGCTCTTTTCCTTGTCAGTTGCGAATTTAGAAATCTGTAGATTTCTTACTGCACTGTTTTCTTCACTGTGCCTAGGACTTGCAGTATACTTAGTTTCTCTTTGTTCAGAAGTTGTGCCATGCCTTTTCAATTCTACTTTATCATTTTGAAACTGAAGGGGAAGAACCGGCACTGTATGCAGTAGTGAAGACACTGAACAGCCTAGTGATGTTTTAAAGGTGTTTCTTCTCAGTTCCCTTCAAAAGAGTTCTTAACACAGCTTGCCTTTTTGAATGCTACTGAACACTGAGATGATATTTTAATCTGGAGCACAACATCTATGGTGACTTTGTGGTTGGTGTTTCACTGAACTCAGCACCATTTTGTTGTCCCCACAAATGTGGGGCACATTGCCATGTGCCTTTCCATCATGGACTGGGAGGAGGGACATCCTTAATTTCATATTGTAACACCTGGCAAAGTAAGCTGGGTGAGGACTCTTGCTCTTTGATATCTGCCCTTCATTTTTTTCTGTGAATAAACAGAGGACATTGGTCTTCAGGAGTAGGAGAAGACATTTATAATCTCTGTTTAAAGAAGAAATAAAGTATTATAATTGGAGCTTGCAGAAACACAACTTTTCTGATTTGCTAAAAATGTTGTTATTTTTAAATTTGGCTTCAGTCCATATTGGATCAAAATCAAACTTCTAAATAAATTTCTGATGAACTGCAAGTTCCCCAGGTTCTGCTGTGGTGCAATGAAATTGATGTTCTTGTTAGTGCTGGTTTCCTTGAGCAGCTGCAAGCAGCTCCCAGAGTTCTGAGTGCTGGAACAGACCTGCCAACTCATGATGGGCTGCAAGAGGCAGTTTCCAGGGTCCGGACTCCAGCCACACCTGAAGGTGCACATACGCCCAAAATCAAATCCACCCATTCCTCCCTATTTTCCCATCAGGGATGACATTTGGACTGAAACAGTTAGGGGTCAATAAGCCATCAGGATTTGGTTGATTTGATTGTTTGTTTTCTACAAATCTTTGTTTCCATGTGAAAAAACTCATGACCCACTGTAATCATACCCTTCCAAAAAAGAGAATAGTAAAGAGAGAGTATTTTAGATGCAGGCATAGGAGTGTCTGCCGAAGAAAGAGAGAGTGAAGCTGGAATTTAAAAGCAGTTAAGATGAAGGTGCATATCTTCTAAGCATTACTAGCTATGTCTGGATGGAGTAATGGGGCAAGGAGAGAAGACTGGCATTTATCGTCAATTTTAAGGTATAGTAAAAAGCAGGTCTTTATGCGAGATTGAATGCAACATGACTGACAGTAATTTTGCCATCCCCATTCTGTCAGCTACGGATAAAGTGCATGAACATATGTATAATTTCTGAATGATGTGAAGACACTTTTTGGTTCATAAGTAGTTCCTTTAAAAGAAAGATCTGATCAGTGTAGGTAGAGGGTAATGCACTTTCAAAGCAATGCAATATTCAGCATAAGAGGTAGTAGTTGTAACATATATCATGTAGAGGAACTGTACTTTATTATAATTTGAGCCATCAATTACAGGAGAAGCAGTTAGAGAAATTGAACTAATTTGAACACTGCAATAGACTTTGCACCTGGCTATTCCAGAAGTTAATATGGGCCATTTCATGCACAAAAATTCTTGCACATTCCAAATGCCTGGAGAGCAATATTGTTGTTAATATCAACCATATTAATGCACAGTAGAGAGATGTCCAAGTCAGTGATTAATTTACAATTAAAATGTAGGAAAAAAAAGAGGAATGTCAAGGAAGATTGTGGCAGGGGAGGGAGGCAGTGGCACAGACTGAGACAAACTTTTCATTTAAAGCAGTATTTGTTTTCATGATTTCATAAAGCTCTGCTTTTTACCCACTTACACAGCTGAAGTCTGAATTTCGTAAAGTCTGTTTGTTCTAAGAATTAGTCAATAGGGCAGAAGTAACATTGAAATAATGTTCTCTGTTTGTAGGCTGGTTAGTGTCCCAGGCTTTTCTGAACAATTGCAGCTTCTCCAAATCCAAATCTGACTTTATGTAACACATCCCATACACAAAAACATGTCATGTTACAAACAGAAGGTCGCTAGGTGGACTGTTTCAGAAACTGTCTTCCTGCTCTGCCACAGAATGGTTCTGCCTCTGGTAAAAATGGCAAAATCCTCCAGTCACTTCCATGGTCGTAAAACTGCCTGTAAGACTTCCAACGCTCAACACCTGAGCCCATATCACACTCATATCACAAGGAGAGAGTCTTGGGGAGCAGGGAATATTGGCAGTGAATACCCCCTGTGGAAAGTGTGGGGAGAGTGAAAAGGAAACTCTGGCAGTGATGTATGCTGTTCCAACTTTATCCCTCCTAACACTGCCCCCTTTCCCCCTACGCTGAGCTGTTACAACCATTTACTAACAGCATTTGCATATCCAGGACCTGTCTGATTCACTATAAAGGAATGTAGGTAGCAAACTTCTTCAAAGTTTTTTAAGAAGTGAAAATGATCCTATTTTAAGCTTTAGAGCCAAAACTACAACTGCCCATGATAGCTCGTGGAAGACTGGGAGTGCCAGGCAGATGTGGTGACTTATCTCAGAAGTTGAGAGGAGAACTCTGCCACTCAGACAGCTGCTTCTGCCAAGATAACACTAGCAGGTTTTTTGCAGGAGGTCCCCGCAGGGAGGCTGTATTGAATGTTAACATCAGTCTGCATTCAGCCCTAGTGCTGCTTTATTTTCTAGCCTGAAGAAATGAAGGTTGATTCCATACAGTGGTCATACTGTGCATTTCACTCTGTCTCCTCACAATCTTTTGAAACAGTTGAACCATTTCACTTAGATGAGGCAGAGGTGCTTAGTTCTCAAAGAGAATTACAAATTCATGCAAAATTCTTACAGGGTTCCTGAAAATAAATGACAGAATAGGAGAGACCTTATTGTTACTGCTCCTGAAAAAGTAGTGCAAGCTGAGCTCAGCCTTTAATGGAAAGCATTTAAGGTCAAGGTTCTCTTCTCAGGGTTCTCCATTGTCCAGTAAGCAGTAAATTCTGGCTTTTCCTGTGCCTAGGGCATTCACAGTGTTGCTCTTTGTTGTGGATTCCCTGATGTCTAGAAAGGAGTGAATTCCCGCTGCCAAAATATTACCATTTAATTATCAAACCAATCAACTGTGAGACAAATGTCCCCAGGGAAGCAGTCTTCATTAGTTCCACTTTTTACAGAGCTACTTGAGGTTTTTTTGGTTTCTCATTTTCTCCCACATTAGCAATTGGCAGTGTGTGCATGGCTCCAAATTAGGATGAAAATGTGGGGTTTGGGGATTGCCGACTAATGGCTGATATTAGATGGTCTGAGCTTTCCTTCAGGCTGATGATGTGGCATTATCTGACATTTTTCTTGGGGAGGCTTTGGAGCCATATTTTAAAAAATGTTCCCACTGTTAGAAGTGTAAAACATGGGGAAAACTCCTTTGAATTACGTCCTGATGCCATAGCTATCTCTGTCATGCCCTTAGACGCTTCCTTTAAGTGGCTGTTTAAGTCCCTGTTCCAAGGGACATTTAGGAGTTTGTCTTCGAGAACTCATCCTCAGAGTAAAATTCTCTTCTCTCAGATGAATCATGCATGATCTTTATTCTTCTCACAGAAACTCATCTCCAGATTCTTCAGTCTTTTGTTTTCCCTCCAGTATATGCTAAGAATCTAGAGCCTGGATTGTTGCTGGTATTTGCTATTATGGAGCTGTTCCAATAAGTTCTCTTGTCCACTGACAACAATCCATTTCTCTCTAGCATTTAAACTATACAGGAGGAGGAGAAAAGGACAGACCACTGTCTGCTTTTTGTAACAGTCAGCCCTTGACAGGTTTGTCTTGGTTAGCAGTCTGGGTTTCAAGTTCCAAAATTCCTGTGACAGTGGCCAGAGTTAGAAAACTGGTAGTAGAACAGGGCTGAACCAGAAGCACATGCCAGACTAGTGAGGTCAGAATTCTTGGGTATGGTTGCAGCCCGTAAGTGTTCCTATTTGTTATGTTGGCAGTTTGACCGTAGTCCAAGTCACTCAGCTTTGTGCCAGATCCCAAGCCAGAAAGGTCTTGTTTGCCTGATTTCCTAAGGATACAAACCTTATGAGATCTTGCCGTCTCTGTATTTGTGTCTCTCAGTCCCCTTGCAATTACTGTTGGGCCAATTTCAAACAAATTAGATACAGGGGTGGCAGGCTTAAGGATATGAAGTTATGGTTTGTGAAAATGCACAGCTGTATGGAGAGAGATACCATATGAATGCCCCTATAAGCATGTAGAAGGAGTAGAAAGGCTGTTCAATTGAATAGCTAGGAATCCCCTTGGAGAGCACTGTTACCAGTGTTCCTGCTTCTGAGGGAGTTTGTTCACTCTTACACACAGGAGAATCCAACCATGAGACACNATATTAACTAGTATCTTAAATGTCTTACGTGTCCCATCAGATAAAGCCCTACAATGGCTTTCCATCAACTGTGAACAATGAGGGGACAGAGTTGTAGTCATGTCTCCCTCTTGACACTACTAAATAGCCCCCTAAACGGGTGAAACAAAAGGCAAATCAAAATAATCTTCAAGCTATGGTCCAGGGCAACTGCTATTTGGTAAACCAGTAAAACATGGTCAAGGAAATCACTACAACTTTTTCTCTTAAAGATCATACATACATATTTTCATGGATGCAAGCTAACAAACAAAAAATAGGGAGATAAATTAAAACTGCCATGGCAACGCTTCACAAGAAGGTCTTCAAATTCCTTTTTCAGAATGTTTAGCTGGACTTGGATCGAAACACAGTAGATGGAGACATTTTCACAGCCTGGCAGGCTGGGCCTCTCCAGCCTGGAATTATCCAGCCAGTTTTAGTCAGAGAAACTGGCTTTCTATCTCAAAGTGGGAGACAATGCTTTAAAATGCTTTTCTTTTTCCCCTGACCACAATTTTTAATTAGATCATGTTCCAAAGAAAAGAATGGAAGAAAGTGCTGCTGATTTTTCTACGTTCAAATAAAAAAAAAAAGCTGTTTAATGAGTTTCTTTTCTCTCTATCAGTTCACATAATAATTTATATGCATCAGGAAAACAGTGCAAATGCAAGTCCTGTAATGAAGGGTTCCCACCTGAGTAACTTCTGTTAGTGGGAGGAAATGGTGCTTTAGTGACTTTTACTTCCGTGCTTCCCTCATCCTTCTTTTCTATTTCAGTTCCTTGCATGGAAAGTGGTTGTTTTGGTTCATGTGTTTTACAAAAATAAGGCTTTAAAAGCTGCTGTTGACTATTAGTATTTTACAAAAACTGCAAGCACCATCACCACCATAAAAGCTACTGAGGTTTTAATGAATTAAAAGGAAACTTGAAAGAGCAAAATCAATCTCAAAGGTGAAACTGATGACATTTATTGTCAAGTTGAGAGGAATGTCCGATGGAAAAAAATACCATAAATTAACAGCATGTATTTCTTGTGCTGTGTACAAGAACCAGATTTGATCCACTGGGATTTAAGTGGACATTTTCTTGCAGCATTGAGTAAGCTTACCCACAGTCATTTACTACAGCGTCTTTCTCAGGATTATTTGGTACTGGCCACCATCAGGTAAAAGACAGTGAATTAAACAGATTGATCATCTCCAGTTCCAAAGTTCTTCTGTGAGGTTCTTGACAGTTCATTCAGTATTGAATGTACTGTGTTTGGGACCTTCAATTCTTAGATCCTCACAAAGAAAGTGAGAGCTACCATCTACTCTTTCTCTGATCTTGAGGATTGCTTTGGAAACAAAGTATGCTCACTTCCAACTGCCTGTCTCCTCCTTCTGGAATAATTGCCAGACAGATCTAAAATTTTGCCTTGCACACAGTACCACCCAGTAAAACAAGTATGTTGCACAAGGCCATAATGCAGTGGCCTGGTTAATTTTGTACCAGTTGTTCTACTGCTTTCTTCATTTGCGATAGTTTCAATTCCTCTCTTGTTCCCATTGGTGTGGCTTTTATTTACTGTCTCCCCCTGCGTCATGAACTTAATGCTTACCTTTGGATGAAGGCTGAGGGCTGAGTTGAGAGAGAAAATATTAGCAGCCCTTAAGCTTTGAGGTGCTTGTTCATTAGAGTTCATGAGTTTGGGAACTGCTTGCTGTTTTGGAAGACAGGAACAGAAAAAGAGAGTGTAAATGCTGCTAGCCTGAATAAAAGGTTCTGTTATTGGGAAGGCGAGGGGAGAAACCACAACAAAAACAAAGAGGTAAGAGCTCTGGAGAGGCAGTTGTCAAAAAGCCTTCCCCATCAAACAGACTTCAGAGAACCATAGCAGACGGATTTTCAGTACCAGTCAAATGTGAGAGTGTAGGAAGTTGACATGCTGTCCCTTGGAGAGCCGAGGTATTGACAAAAGACATGCAAACTTGAAAAATGTACATTAGTGGAAAAATCCATCCTGACAAGTGACTGCACTTAAGTCGCCAAATGGACTTCACCCATGGGATGAAACTCAATTATTGTTGCACATCCAATGAATCCATCCATGGGGAAAGCACATGGCCAATAAAAGGGAACCGTTCAGTAATCAGATCTTTCAAAAACTATTTAGCTCTTTGCCACTGAGTACCTGCTATAAGTGATGTGTACTTCCCTGCAAACCTGCTTGGCTCCTCGACTAGCTGGTTAGAAGTGCTGAGCCATTCTGAGCTGTTCTGGAGGACAACCACATCCTGCACAAGCCATTCAAAAGGATTTTTCAAATCCTTCTGAGGAGACATCCGACATCATAGCTTTTTCAATTGCAGTTTGTATTTAGTACATACAAAGGATGCTTTTGTGTTTGGAGATATTTTTATGATACTGGTAGTAGGAACTATTTAATACTAAAAGGATTGTGTTAAATGGTTTAGCCCAGAGAGTCCCAGTCAAGGCACCATTAAGTAAGAAGCTTGCAAGCTCTAAGTCATTAAGACAGTGTTCCGTTTTGAGTGAGGAAATGTCTAGTGTGCAGCTGCTGCTCGGAGTTTATCTTTCCATACCAATATTTACTAGGTGCCCTCTCTCTTCTTTTGAGATTACATTATCCTTTGCACAATCTGTGTACTTTTTATTTGCCATCTTTCTGATTTCAGCATGGCCATAGTTATGACCATGATTAAATCCTTCTTAGTGAAAGATCTATTTTGGGTCATTTTTATTTTCTGCTTCGTAAATGAAAGCCAGCTCCACTAATGGCATCTAAGCCATTTGTTTTAGGATGCACCTGCACACATATTTGTTTCGTAACAAAAACATCTTTGTGAAACTGAAACACTGCAACTGTTGTTTGCGAAAAACAGGCAACAGTGGCTGGCAACAGATGCTTTTAAGAACATGGATATTAGGTGCAAGTGTTTCATAAGTCCACTTAGTTGCTATGGCCAAATTTGAAACCTCTGCTTCTTTTACCAGCCATCTAGTTCTCTGCTGTGTCTGTCTGTTTTCACAGATCTGTCATGGTGCTTTTTAGATGTCGTTCTCTAGAATAAATTGAATATCCAGTTTTTTCATGACAATTCAGAATGCAGTTTCCATCAGATATGTGAAATTCCAGTTCCAGCACTGTGTACGCACACATACGTGGACATGCACACAGACATCTGCCCTTCCACCCATCAATAAAAGGAAAAATGTCCTGGGGACTAAGCTGTACTTTTTTTTTTCTTTATTTCTTTTTTACTCCCATTGTTTCAACCAAGCTTTTTTTCATAATCTGTCTGCCTTTCTCTTTCTCTTTACAAGCTGGCAATTTGGTCTTGGAACATTCTCTGGGCTGCCAAGCAACAAGCTTCTCCTTATTCAGATTTTCAGGGAAAAATGTAGCACATCCCTTTACACTGTCACCCTGATGTAAGTTTGAGCCCACTCTCATGACAAGAGTTATCAGGCACTATCAAGTCAAGCAACAGCGATGAAGGATCAAGCATCATCCATCAAGTCTGCATCATCCCAGCCTCAGAGCTGAGAGCTGGAGAAAACTGTTTAGCATAGTTTTATTCATATGGTGTGAGTGGATATGAACAGGGTACTGGATTTAACTCTTCTTTCAGCAGTAGGTGTCCAGAACTTGACTGTTCTGAAGCATTACATGAGTACTTTGATCTCAATCCATAGCCAGCAATGCAAATGGAAATGCAGTGGGGCACATGGCCTAGCAAGCTTAAGTCCACTTTCAAGTCGACTCTTCGCTTCTTGATATAATCAGAGCCAAAGACTGTTTAACATTTCCAGCAATTACAT
>WAAD01012336.1:412364-446104 GCA_013389945.1 Fregata magnificens | reverse complement strand
AAAATTCCATATTCTTTGAAGAATCTCCTTGGGGAACTGAAAAAACTGCCTTCGAACCCAGTAACATATTTTCATAAAAACACTCCATCTTTGCTTCATACTTCATCACACTCAAAGTCTATCTAGCAAAGTTGTTTCTCTATCTAACATTCTTTTCAACATTTGTCTTCACAGATACAGTGACTCAGCACAAGAAGAACATAGTATGCAAGTCTACCATTAAGCAAATATTTTTCATTGTTTGCAGAATCCCTAGAATTCAGCAGAGGAATAGACTGGCATTTGAGCCAAGAAACATCTGAATGTCATGTAAAGTTCAGTTAATTATTTTCTAAATAGTCACCAGCACTACTCTAGCTTAGAGTAGGGTTCAACTGGTATTGTTGTGATCACACTGGAGCCTTTCAGAGGAGGGGAATGTTTGCTTTCACTTTGGCCTGCTTAGTTTCACATTGTGACAAAGCCATTTCAGTAAAGGATGCATTCTCAAAGACTTAGAAAAACCATGGCTGTGGTCTTTTAAAAATTCCACCATTGTGCTTCCAGGGAATCGGCTTAGTCCAATTAGTACTCTGCACATATTCCACGTGCCCTTCCGCCAGAAGCACACAAATCAGCTGTGGCCACAGCAAAATTCAAGTGAACTGCATCTTCATTGTAATCTCCTGTATCTATGTTTATGGCAGCATAAAATAAAGAGGAAGCACTTTTGAGTGTTTAGGTTCAATGCCACAAGGCTTGAGCTTTCTGGCTCTGCTCTGGGCTCCCTGACCTGTTCTAGCAGTGCTAAGGGGATGGGCAGCTGATTATAAAAGAGTTGCTCTAGCAGCAATGAGTCAACACTAGTGAGCAACCTCTGAACACACCTCAGCAGGTCTACTGCTCTAACGTCAGAGGTTCCAAAGGTAGCAAAGAATCACCTGATTTGTAGTTCAAACTCCAAATCTCGAGATCTGCAAAATAAGCTAGAAGGTCTGACTTTGTTCTATTACCAAAACTTGGAAAAGTAACCTAAGGAGCATGGGAGCACACCCTTGCCCAGGTTTACAAAGGTATTTAAGCATACAATGATGCAGACAGACACCTAATAGGATTTATAAAAGTGCCTAAGGGAGTTTGGGACCTAATTCCCATTGGCTGTCAATGGGAATTAGATGTGTAATCTACTTAGGCAATTTGAAAATCCCACTGGCTGCATCTTTTCATGGCTAAGTACCATTACAAGCCTTAGCCTTAATGAATAGAATTATTATTATACTTGGTTTCATTTCCTAAAACTCTGATCTTGGTATGAAGTCTCAGGGAATAACTGCTTGACTCCAAGCACAGATGGGTACCGTGGATATGAAGTGTCAGGAAGGAATAACTGAGCTGCTGCAACAATCTTCGTATCACCGTTGTGTCTGCAACTAGCCCAGAGAGCTCCCAGGGGTTTTGTGTATTGGTCAGCTTGGCTTTAATGTGTGTCACATAAAAAATGCAAGTGACTTGGTGAAGGAAAATTCTGCTCACTCACAGCAAAGTAATAAAGAAAACAAAATCACAAGTGCCCAGAGGCTGTGACTAGCCAGTTGAAAGGGTTTCATTTTTCCTGCAAAGAACAGCGTTGGAATCTTCTCACCACTCCATGGACTGAATTAAGTCCCATCTGGTGCTGGAGAGAATTCAGAGCTTTGGGCAGTACAAGGACTCTTTGGTTACCCTCTTTTGCTCAGGCAACCCAGACACAGGCTGCAGTGCAAAGTTTAACTAAACAACAGTCTATTCCTTTCCCTTTTTCTTGTCAGGCTTGGACTCAAACAATAACCAAAATTCCCCTATCCATACAACTTTTCAAAAGCTGTGAAAAGCTTGATTTCCTTAGATTTCTACAGGATGTAGTTTTCGTTAAACCCAACTTGAACCTCTCATAATTGTTCATCCACTTAAGTTTACATGCTTAGAGTTATGTTGTGAGAGTCAGTTCAGCATACAAAAGGGTCTGAATGAGTAATTCGAGTAGGAAATAGCAGGGATGGATTTCTACATTGTCTGAAGCTGCAAGAAGGTACTAATTATTGCTAGGGTTTCCATAAATGTGTATGAACAAAACAAGGTGGTTGAAATGCTTTTTGAGCTTGGTGGAATTTGAAAATACCATTTGTGTTCAATAAGAATATTTTGACACTGAAAATTACAACAATCAAAAACTCTTTTAAAAAGTTACATGTATTGCTGGGTGACAACCTTGTTCAGATCAGTGGAGTCCTTGACCAGGCAGCATGCTGTATACATGTAGCTAGTGGATATTACATACAGTGACTTAAATTGGCTGAAAATCTCTCCAGTCATGGTTATGAACTTTTTGTCATGTCTCACCGAGTGCATAGAGTGGTTAGAGAGGAAACCTGAGGACTGCTAGAAGAGATAGTAAGTTCTTGTATGGGAAAGTGAGTCAGCACTTCAGAGCGTTTGACAATGATTTTGCAAATGCTGCTTTTTACTATGCCACTGTTTACATTTTATATAGAGAGTCATTATAACAAGCTAGTATATGACTGTATGCCAGCCTGGCACTTAAAATGCAGTTTTCCAGTGTATCACACCAGAGAACATGTCCCATAGCAGGATTTCTTGATCTCCGGGCCAGCCGTGCACTGACCTCAACACAGCCAATCTGCCGTACTGGATGGTATCACTTGAGGTTCAGTATAGTTTTTTAATCAGAAAGAAAAGGGTAAACACTGAATGTGGCTGTAATGCCCACTGACAGACCTCAAGGCAAAGAAAGAGCTGAATGTCCTGTGAAAATGGGCAAGTGCCTAGGTGCAGTCAGCACTGGGGACCGTGATTGTCTGAACAGTCACTAGGAACCCACATAAGGCTTGGCTATAGCCAACTGAATTCAGTTTTACTGCAGATTGCAACTGCCTGCTGAAATCTTGCCACAGCTAGAATTTCTTCCCAGCACACCCATTGCTGAGCAACAATGTGTGTCCTTTTCCAGAGAATGGAATCAGCCCAGTCTGGCTCTTGAGAAACACACCAGCTGCACTTGAGAGGATGATGGGATGAATGTTAAAGGAGCTCTGCAGACCCAGCAGAATGCTAGGTTTCCATAGCTCACGGCAATTAGGCAGTGTAATCCCTGATGTGAAAGAGACACCCTTGCCAGAGGCAATGGCATTTAGGTGCAAGGGGGATACATCAATACAGGGAGGAGAGGGGATATGCATGTACAGAAGCCAACTGATGTGTAGGAGTAAGGACAGCCAGCTTCTTTCTTTTTTTTTTTTTTTCTTTTTTTCTTGTAAGTCTATTTGATGCTAATGAACTGGAGGGGTATTAGGACTAACTGCTTCCTGGCACGGAGTACACAGACATTGTGCAAGATTCCTTTCAGCTCAGCTTTGCTGACATGCCTGGTTCTGACCTCAAATATCTCAAGTTTTTCCAGTTCTGAGTTCCTCTACAAGTGAAAAGGCCTGTGTCAGTGAAATTATGCCAAAATACCTGGGGAGCTGGGGCAGACTGGAAAGACTGGGTTGTTCTCCCTATGATCTCAGGCAGGGGGTTGAGTTGCACTGCAACTCTGGGAGGCCAGTCTTCAATAGAGGCGAAGAGGCATCAGGTGGGATGTGGAGGGTTAGTATAAATGGGATGAGTGAACACACTGTCTGCCAGCAGGCAAATGGCTCAGTTCCTTTATTTCCAGTGGAAAATATTTCAATTACAATTTTTTTTCTTTTCATCAACATTTTTCTTAGATCCTTTTTCATTTTCTGAATAAAAGGAAATCATCCTTGGCATAATAATGGGTGAATACTGCCGTGAAAAAGCCAGCTCCCACTAAATGCCCCCTGCTCCTTCAGTAGACATTTTCCAACAAAAGGCTCTGGAATGTCAGCTGTCCCTGCGTGTGCTCCAGATGAGTTTTACTTGGGGTGGTTCATGTTCCTTCCAGTCTCTGCATGTTTTTTTTTTTTCACTGTTAGTCTGATTCAGCATCCCTTGAAAAGAATGGACATCTTCCTGGTGACTCCATCAAGACTGACTGGTCTGTATTCACAACACAGAGGAGGCACAGGTTCTCTTCCCCTCCTGATAATGATCACAGCAATAATTTTCACTCTATCTGTCTTTTGTCTGTCTTGATTGGCAGGCTACAGAACTAACTCTCCTGCCTCACAAGGGATTTATAACCCTCCCTCTGAATATACCTCTTAAACTTCAGACTTGGGATATTTCCTAAATTATTTTCTTTTCCTTTCTTTTCATCCACTTCCTCCTTTAATTAGTGAGAAAAAGTTAGCTGACAGCTGGGAAAACCTGCCCATACAGTTTTATTTCCCTGTGTTTTCTTGGTTCTGAGTTTTTCTTCTTATTTTATTTGGAAAATGTCCTTGACAAAGTGTTTATTTGCCCATCCAGTCCCACAGCAGGATCTGTGTCTGTGTGTGAATGTGGGCACATACATGTGGGTGTAGCTAGTAGTATCTCCGTGAAACATCTCTCTTTCTTGGCTCTACTGTTTGAACTGCACATCACAGCACACTGACCAACAACTGCAAAGACATTAGTTACTGTATATGGGGGAAAAATCCAGCATTCAATTGACATGATCACTATTTTATAAACTTGCTTACCTGTAGCTGTAAAGAGTAGTTTACTTATCCAGAGGTCTTAAAGGAGCCACTGCTAGAGAGGCTGATGGAGAGTTTAATAACATTACTTGTTTATGCCATTTGAGAGTTCTGCTTTGTCTTTGATCTGTGTGTAGGCATCTGTATTTATCAACTTTACTCACCATTTCTTGATCATGTTAGCTCTTTTAAAGCACTGACATGGTTTTAATGCTTTTTACTCAAATTGCTCCAAGAGAGGTGTTAGTTCTGTTTGGACAAGGGAGCACTGAGACTGGAAGCTTTACAAGGCCTGATACCCCCTCCTCCCTTGTTGCATGTTCAGTAGTTTTTAACTGCTGGAGCTCTTCCAGCAGCTGAAGGGCTGTATGACATAGAGGAGACTTCACTCAACTTGAGCTCAAGGGGCCTGGGATTGATTTGGAAGTCTATTTTTGACTAGCTGGATTTAGCTAGTCAAAGTTTACACAGCTGTAGACAAATCCAGCTGTGCTGGTAGAAAATGTTGCTATTCCCAGGAGAACATCATCATCTACCTTGGCAGAGGTTACTGCCCCAGCCATTCTGCCAATGAAACATCATCCCATGAGTGATCCTGAATTCAAGCAATACCAGGTGGATGGATGAATGAACTGATCCAAATGATTTTACAGGAAGCAAACTACAGCCCACTCACATGCTCCATCAGCATGTCTAAAGAGGGAAAGGTGGTATACCCTGGTAGGCAGGTCAGTGTTGCATAGCTGGGGACAGGGTCTCACACTGGCACAACTACATGGAGAAAAGGACATCTCTGCCTAGCTTAAGTCATAACATTACCTTCCTCAGCATCTGCTTCACTCCCCTCCCTGTGTCACCAGGGTGGTTAGAGTAGAACTTGTGAAGGTGTCTCTCACTCTATGCACACTATGCAAACAAAGTGTTTAGCACTCACTCCACCCAACAGAGTACCACGGAAGTACAAATCCTAGAGATAAGAAAAATTTACATCTTTTGAGAATGAGTAAATGTGACAGTCTGACCAAAGGTCAGAGAGTGACATAGAAACCAGCCAGAATTAGAATTGATTATTTTAGCAAGCAGCTCCATTCTCAAACACCGCTCTATCTGGCTTACTGTAGCCTTGGAGCCACTCCTCCTAGATGCATACAGTGAAGATTGGTCTTTGAAGAATGAGGGTGGAAAGGGATTAATTAGTGCTCCCAGCAAACATAACATGGTACAGAAGAGAGGAAAGATTTGTCAGGCTTTAAAGTAGCCAAAAATTGGCAGCAGTAACAAAAAAGCCTTAAACTGTTGGGCAAATATGGAAAGCAAACATATTTGCTCTGCTGAGCAGGGACAAATATATCTAGATAAACTAAGAGAAAGATTTCACTTTTGCCTAATCCTCATGGCATTTCCAGCCCACAGATTTCTGGGAAACTGGTGGAGGCCAAATCGCATGACATTTCTAGCCAGATTTGCTGACCAAGGACTTTGGGATCAGCCCTGAACTTTGGACGATTAGTCAAAATGAAATGCTTTGGGCTTAGCTATTAACAGAGCGTCGGGAACTCTGTGCTGTGAGAGTTGAGTACTGATCAGCTCAGTGCAAAGCCAGGAAGCCTGACTGGTTCCTAACAGCCTTGCCCTTGTCTCCAGTAGACTCAGCCTAGACTATCAGACCCAAACCCTAGATGTCTGCTTTCTGTTTTACCTAGCTCTCCTAGGGTAAAGGGGGTTAGTGAAAGAAGCTGCCAAATATATGGTACCCTGAAACAGTACTACAGACGTACCTGTTGTCATCTGCTCCCCACCCTTGGATTTACGAACTTCTGCCTCCTCTTCTCTTGCTCCACACTTTCAAGGTTGCTCCTTCTTCCCTTCTTCCCTCATTCCCAACCCTGAGGAGTGAAGGCTGTGGCTTCATTTTGTCTTCTTCCAAATCTGGGACTGCAGCTATTGCCTCCAGTTCCAGGGCCACCACTGAGCCTGGGCACGGTCTGAGCTGTTGCTACCCAGAGCTGCTCCACTGTTCCTGTGTTAGGCTTTCCAGCACCACAGGCTCTAGTCACGCAGCGTAGAGCTGCCCTGCTTCAACATGCAGGAGCTGGCTCATGTCTGGCAGGACTTCTGCATTCAGGCTCCACGTTGGGCAAATGCAGCTGCAGCACTGGAGCCCGACTGTCCTTGGAAGTGCTGTAGCCACATGCAAACAGTGCTGCATTTTAGCAAATATCTATGGCTCAGGTAATGTGCAGTAATCTTCCTCTGGACATCCTGGAGTCAATTGCACTTGTCTGGGCACCTGTCTCAGATACGCAGAAGGGATCTTGATGGGAGTTGCCAGAGTGAGTATGATTCAGGCATGCAACCTTCAGCAGGCTTGAGCGTACTTGGCATGGGGTCAAGACACTCACAACAGCTGTGCCCCTTTGCTACTGGTTTGACAAATATGAGCATTTGTGCATTTGTCACAAAATCCCCAGGCCTGTTGCTTTCATGTTTCCCAGGGCTTTAATTCCATGCCAGTATATTAGGCTGGGGGGAGAGAGGGAGAAGCAATGCTCCACAGATGGCCAAGGCTGGAATATCCTGGGAAGCATTAATCCTCTGAAGACAAATATTCCTTGAAGAGAGAGATTTTAAATATGTGCCACATTTCTACAAGCACTTTAAGCTGGCATAAGCCAGCCCTGCAACAACCTCTTTCAGAGGGAGGTCCACCATTCCTGTTCCTCTGCCTTCTCCTTCCTGGCCCAGGGCTGCTCCTTTCCCCAAGCTGGCACCAGCACACACATGGTTGTGCAGTGAACCAGGCCAGGGAACTCTGCCAGGTTAAAAGTAAACAATTTCCTTTTCCCCAGGTTAGTTTCAACCTGGATGAGTTCCCTGATCTGGTTCATTGTGGGGCCACAGTAACACTTGTGTTGGCACTAGGCAGGGAGTAGCAGTGGGAGTGAAGAGGACTGTGGGCTGGGGGTGAGGGGAAGGAAGGGCCATTTCCTTTAGCAGCGGTGCTGGTTTATGCTGGCTTAGAGACTTGGTGTATCTGTGGTGTTAATTGCTGAAAATGATGTGCTCCAAACTGTGTGTCACAGCTGAGAGATTTTCAGGAATAAAAGCCTCTCTCCCTTTTAAAATGGGGCCTTATTTCTTAGGTTCTTATTAGATTAAAGTTTGGCGGGTCAGAGTCAAAACTGAGTCCCTAATGTTATTATGCCAAATAATTGACAGTCTACCTAGGCATGATAAAAGGGGTGATGGAGACATGGGGAAGGGAAAAACTGCTTCTAAAATTATACAGCGGATTAGGAGCAGAGCCACAGTGACCTGGCATGTCTCCTTGCAGCTTGGTCCCCACCAGTGGCTTCCTTGTCTCTCTGTATTGCAAGGAGAAGACTGAGTCAGTTGTCTGCCACACAGCCCTCCATTCCCATGTGCGTTGATGGTGCATACTTATGTATTTATTTAAATATCAAGCAGAATAAATCTTCTGAGTGGCAGGTTGGTGAATGATTTGTCAAAAGTTGGCTCATTTACCCTAATAAAATGTGAACTAATTCCATTTATCCGAGTGGAGCTTTCTCTGGATTTACAGTGACGTAACTGAAAGCAGGATCAGCCCACTGACTCTATAGCAGTATTAGCAAGTATTCTGCTGTCCAAATCATACTACTGGTGTTCTACTAAGTTCATCTGAGGCATCCATTAAAGTCTGGAGCACAAACGCTGCCTTTCACTTATAGATGTAGCCAACAGGAAGATATCAGAATCTGACCCATTAATGGAAAAATGGACACCAGCAAAAGTTTCCAGTATTTGTTCCTCTGCAGTCTCACTGAGCAAGAGACTTATTTCAGTCATGCTGGGCAGTCCTGAGGTTAGTGTGGCTGTTCTGGCTTTACATGCTTTTCTCTAACGTGAAGATATGACATGTTCATTATGCTTGTTGTGTATGTAATTCACACTTGAATCAGCCCCAGTCTGTTGCATTTTGAAGGTGAGGTTCTTGTGCGCCGATTGTGACCAAAGGCATAAGAAATTCCCCTTTTTAAGAAAAAAAAAAAGTTAATTTTAATTACTTTCTTCCCCTTTTCTTTGGTTCCTTAGAGTGTTATTGTTTTCCACTAAGAAGATAATTTAAAGTGATACTTGACCATATTCCTATACCTTTTCCCACCTGAGGAGAGATGTACTTGAACTGATTTGCATATTTATTGAATATATGTTCCTAGGATGGCCACACTGTGATGCCATATCTCATTTACAGCATGTTCCTGCTGGCTCTGTAGCTTGTTAAAAGAAAGACACTGTAAAACGAAAGAAATATGCAATGTGTTATATGTGGACTACAAACATAAAAGTGACTGAAGTATGGAGGGAAAGGGGTAGATTGGCAGCCTGGAGATATAATAAGCCATTAAACCATTTAAGGGAGCCCTGCTGAGTTTGTTGTTCAATTACTGTTACTGATGAAGAATGTCAATAATTATGATTTTCAACCCTGTATGACATTTACATTTGTAAAAGTTTCAGAGATTGGCTTTACCAAAACCTAGTGAGGCTACTATTAAGGAGCTAAGATGAGGCTCACAGTGCATCTTTTTCCAAAAAGAATGTATTATACATATATGCTCAGCTTATTTGAAGCCCACAGCCTTTAGTCAACTCCGGCAAGCCCGAGCCAGTCAAAGCAATAGGATGCTCTGATCTCACACGTATGTTAGAGTCTGAAATGAATAGAAGAAATGGGAATATTTACTCTTCACTGAGCCAGACACATGGTGGAGTACTTCTCTGTAATATAACTCCATGAAAACTTTGACTAGGAATGATAGAAAAGTGCTGATTTCATCCATCCATCATCATCACCATGACCATAACTTGAATTCTTTGAAGAGAACCTTATGCATCTTTTCTATTTTATGAAAGTTACTCTTATCTAGTACAACTAGATACAACGCTATATATTTGAGAATAGACAGGAGTGGTAGTTTTGCCTATTATAAAATGTCTGCATAGGACTTTTGCCAGTGGCTGAATTTCAGTCTCTGAGAGGCAGATCAGGTCAGTTCTGTATTTGCCAATTACTAGCAATATGGCACTATTTTGTATGTTCCTACCCTACATTCTTATTTATTATTTATCTTCTAGATTTAGAAAGTTGATGTGCTGGAGAAAACAAAAAGAATTTAGATTAACCCTTCAAATAGTGGTTATGTGGGAGTGCCATTGGCATCTCTTGTTGTACAGGTATATCACTAATGAGAATTGAAGTGGCCCTACATGTTTGCAGTGATAGAGTTACTGTGATAAGAAAGCATTAAAGGATTAATAAACTCTGGGTTTCAAGATGTTTTCGGGGGCAAGTTCATGTAATCCCACAAACCAACTTTTCTATAGCCCTTTTTACCCAATGGAGATGACAAAACATTTAAGATGATAAAAAAAAGAGAAATGAAGGTAATTTTAAAATGCCATGTGGTAATTTATCTGAAGGTTCTCATCATTCCAGATTCATTTCCTATGCACTGTAATAGTATTGGTCCTTATAACTGTCTTTGGTACTCAGATGGATATTACAGCTGAAATCTCTAAGTACTGGGTTAAATTTTAGCATAAGTTATTGGAAACTATAAATAAGATCTCACTGATTAAAAACCTTCAATGAAACATAAAATTAATCTGAAAAAAATCACAGCTTAATTATAATATCAAATAAGATTAATTTGTAACAACAGTGATACTTACACTGTTTTGGTTTAGTATCAGACAAAATGTCTATACTTAATGAAAGGATGATGGCCAGGTGGTTTTTCATACATAGGATTGTCACTTAGCTATTATTCTTTATTATTCTTTATGCTGGTACAGGTGAGAATAGAACCTGATCCCAAATTCTGAAAGGCTTACTGTATGTTATATCATATCATCTCATAAAAATATTTTTGTGAAAAAAATATAACGTTTGAAGACCTTCACTTTGAAGAGTTTGAAAATATTCTTTTTGTTTCTTATATACCTCTACAAATATTATTTTTCAAATTTTTAACCAGAATGCTGATGAAGACATTATCCTTATTTTGTTTCCTCAACACCCATTATAATAAGTACTGTTTGTAAAGGCAGGGAGAATTTTTTTTTTTTTACAAAAAATGTTAAAAAAATATTTTTAAAAGGCATAAGATGTTTTGTGTTAAATGTTGCCAATGCTGAAAGATGCTGAAGGTTTCATTTGAACGGTTTAGTGCAAGGTTCCCTCTTTCAACAAGTCTGTGTCTCAAACCCTGTTGTGTAATAACTCTAGCTGCCAACTATTTTGAAAAATAAACTGCCTAAGTTGGATTCCTGTTAAGCAATCAGCTTTAATCCTCTGGAGAAAGGGTGAGCAGCTTTGTTCCTGTTCCTTGAAGTCTGGGTTAACCTCCTTCATTTCTTTGTCTATAATGATTTTGGTTCATAGAGAAAGCCTTCCTTGTGCTAAAAGCTCTGCTTGGACACAGAGTGCTTCCCATGTCCCAGTGTGGTTGGCATGTGTGTTTGTATACCTCTTTAACCAACCAACCCTGATCTTTATGAAGGCTTCTGAATACCATAGAAAAGTAGTTATACTTGGAGAGTGGTTTCACAGTTACCTTGAACTGATCTAAATCGGCACAGTGCCAAGAGGGCTGGTCTTGTCCTCCTATCTCTGTCTGGAGACAGGTCTTTTGGAAAAGTAAGGATCACTTGGGGCATGGTTTGACAATAGCCTAAGCTGGTCTATGCTGGGACTGGCACAGCTTCTAGTTGTGTGTTCCCTCCATGCTTGCTATTGGTTTAGAGTTCAACTTAGCAGAAACTAATGACTCTTCTCTTTGTAGTGTTAGTTTTCTGCCACCTTAGCTGAACTGGGTCATGCAGGAGGCAGCCGCCCAAAGAGCACCTTTTCCCGTGCCAAGAAAGAAATGGAATGTGCACAAGAGTTCAACATCTACTAGGATAGGCCTTGGCAAAGAGGGTATGAGACCGTCGGCATGAGAAATAATCTGACCCTAGGACTTTCCTGTTTTGGTTACCCAGTACATTTGCAAACACACTTGTATTTGCTTTTTTGTTTAAACACCTATCTTTCTTGTCTGGGACACTTCTGCTCCCTGGTCTGGCAGCTGACAATGCATTTCCTTCTGCTGAGAGTCATCACAGACTCCCCAGGGTTGCCAGTACACAGAGAAGAGGGTTGCTAGAGGCGCTTTCACACCTACTAATGGAAGACTCGTCAAAACTGGTCACTGGGGGAAATTATTTTCTCTTGGAAGTGAAAAGAGTTAAATCATGGTGGGTGCTTCCTGGCATGAAATGCAGCCCATGACAAGAGACTGCTGCAGGGGACGGGCTGTCTTTTAGCAGTATATCCACCTTCTAAGCACTATATCTCTGCTTGCTTCTGTCTTACAAGAGTATGAAAAAGATGACAAGTATCTCTTGCAAGAACTGCAGTTGTTTACTACAGGATTTGTAGAGAAAAGTAATACAGCCTCCCTGTCTCCCCTTCAAAACTAGGACTGTGAGACTATTGCTGCAGCAAAAGAATAAGGCCCTTGCTGAAAGAGAAAAACTCACTCCCTTTCATGGGAGTTACAGGCAGGACTTGGGTAAAGGGCTAATACCCATCAACACATTTTTGATGTCACTGTGCTGTTCCCCTCTATTTGAGCTGACAGCTGATGCCAGGACTTGGCTACATCTCCCCTGCATTGAGAGGAGTTTGGGTGTCATATGCAGGGAGATAGAGCAAGCTTGGGCAGCCAGCCGTGAGCAGAGCGAAACAGTGAGGAATGACTCTTTGCTCCGGGGCGTGAGGTGCCATTGCTAGTCTGACCTTTTGAATACAAAGCATTTGTCAGAAATCCAGAGAAAAGCGAGCCTAACCAGTCAGGGTGGCTCTGCCTTTCATTTAAGGAGAAGCTCATGTATTCAAGCAGACACATCTAGCCCCAGGCCTGACCCAGACATCGTAGGCAAGTATCTCTGATGAAACTGAGGGTCCTGTGTTCCCTCCCATTAGCAGGAGAAATGAACCTCACACCCTTGTGTGAGCTCTTCGCTCATTCCAGCTGGGAGCCCAGTAACTCCCAGTCCAGCCAGGGGGTTGTTAAAGGCTAACATGATTTAAAGGTACCATGAGATGGGTGCAGGCAGCTCTGGTGAGACCTGTGTGAATCTTTCTTGTGGTTCATTCTTTAGACATCCTGTCTTGCACCTTGGAGCTTCAGTGCCCAGGGTCTGACACACAGACAGCCTTTCTTCACAGGGTGTCTCCCAACACCTGTCTGACTCCCTGAGCCACCACTCTCCAATGCAGACCTCCCAAAGTCTCACCCCTTGAGCTCTGGACTCACATGACTGAATCCCATCATGGTCTCCCACAGGCAGGCCAGTGCACCACTGTCTTGTTGTCATGTAGGTTCTCAGCCTCACACCTTGGTGGTCATGGCAGGAAGCTCAGGGTCAGGGGAAGGGAGGTGAAGTTTATGGACCCTAAAATCCCTGTCAGGGGTACTTTTCTGCACCACAGCTGAGAGCTCTGTCCATTCCCCATCTGGACATCTGATACACAACATGTATCTTCCCATGTGTGACAGGTCACAGGCTGCTCTGTATGGCAGAGGCAGGAGGATGAACCATCCTTACGCTCCATCATGCCAAGTATGCTTTTTCCAGGAGCTTTTCCTTCCTCCTCCTTTAGATCTGCTTTAAGCTGCTGCAGACCTGCACCCTCAGTAACCTCCCAGGGACCCTTGGAAACATTTGCAGGTTGCACACCACGGAGTAATACATCGGCACATTCCAGTCTCACTTTTAACTGTGCTTCATCCACTAAACCAATCAAGCACGCAAATCTCCTCTGCAGGTTAAGGAACGCAGGACACCAACCGGGAAGGGCCTCCTCCTGTTTCCTGCACCTTTCTTCAGCAGCATGCAGAACAATTTGCCTTCCAAGCTGACCCTCAAGGCCACAGAGAGCTGCCTGTAAGTGGTGTGGTGGTAAAGAATAGCAGTTGTTTTGCAAGACCAGCTGAACACGGGTCTTGTCTGGTCTCTCCATGCTCGGCCCTGACATCTAGTGGACCAATTGCACTAAAGCATTTAAGAAGCTGAGCAGGAAAGATCAGGGTGTGCTTCACTGCAAGGCTCAATGGAGCAACCATTTCCTCTGTATGCTGGTTTATTTTATTACACTTAATACTGCCAAAGAATTTGCTGTGGGAGAAAGGAGGAGGCCCCAACATGAACAAAGGGCAAACCCTTCGGGTAGTCGTTTTTTCCTTTTCCTCCAAATATGAACTTCTTTTTGCTGCCAGGTGAATGAATGGTCTTCTAGCTGCAGCAGTGACAAACATCAGTTTCACAGTTACTTCTTGATTAACACCATTAAATGAAAACCAACTGTGACACGATCCCAAGAGACCATAGGGTAAAACTGTCAGAGAGCTCATAATAAACCTTGTGAAAAATGCAAAATTGCTATGGGCTAAATTTTCCACCCAGCTTCTCAGAACACAGCTGTGCCACTTGTAAGTACAACTGTTTGCACATGTGACCCATGCTCTGTTTTCACAGGTGAGAAAGGAGTTCTCAGTACACGGAAACATTTGTGTATATAAAGCAGAATTTTCAACTGCTCGTCTGGAAGTGATGCATGTAATTGTCTTTCATAAGGAAATGCATAAATACCTTATCTCAGCTGAGAGGACAAACCTGCGGTTTGGTGCTCTTGGAAGGTTGTTGAATGTTCGTGGTGCCCTTTGTTGTTGAGGTACAACAGGAAACTTTATTTGTAACATTTAGAGACTGTGCATTTGTGGTGCTTGATTAGCAGCACAGACAAATTGAGTTTCCCATGGCCAGACAGCCCTGCAAGGGGTTGGGTCTGAGGGGTTCATGCCTGCTCAGACACAGGCTGGCAGTGGCCCTCCCACATGCAAGTCAGATCTTTACAAAGGCCAAAACTCATTCTTTTAGCTCCTGCTTGGGGGCAGGGGCTTCCAACAGCGGCACAGAGCAAGGGGCAGGAATGCCTTAAATGGCCCCAGGAACTTCCAGCCCAGGGCTGGAGTACTCCTCCGAGACATGCTTCAAAGCGCCTGGTCAAGCAACTGACTAACCATGGTAACAAGTTACTGCCTATCAGCTGACTCTGCTTGTGAGGCACATCTTACTTCATCACTGATGCCAACAGAGTTGATTACTGTGGCTGTGCTGATTGTTGGCAACTTACTAAACTGCTTTTGGCTGTGTGTCTAGACCTTACGAGTCTGATCTGAGACAGCTGAAGTGGAATCGGAGCCAAAGCTTTTGTGCTCTTTGAGGCTACTACTTGATTCTCCATCAAATGGGGCAGTGACATTCAGTGCTGGGGACATGCCGAGTGCTCATTGTGTAGGGGCAGAGGCAGTGTCAGAGAGCTCCTGCAGCACGGTGGCATCTCTGCTGCTAATGTGTTGGGCAGTGCTGCTGTCTCGGGGCCATGGCTTCTCCTGGCGGGTTTATTTAGGATTTGCACAGTTTGATCACTGCACAAGTCTTAAACAAGGAATTAATTGAGATTTTAATAAATGGTCACTGAATGCTAATTGAATACCCACTTGATTATTTAAAAATATTATGTGAAGTTTGTGTAATTGGTTACATTGGTATTAAATTAGCATATAAAATCTCCTGCAACTCTCGTATGATTTAATGAGGCTGTTATCGTGCGTGAATAAAATGATGATTGATGAGTGAAAACCTCTTTGCCAAGCATGGAGATTCTTTAATAAGGTCAGGAATATTTCTGACACGTACTGAGTTACTCATGTTATGCAGGTCACTTTTTGATGACAGAGTGACCCATGTGTATAATGAGGACTTTGGGATTGAAATGGATTCCTAACTAGCCCAGCATGTGACTGGATTTGGACCTGCAGTCGCACAGCAGCCTGTGAAAAAAGAGAGGTCACTACTCTGTCCTGGTCGAACTCCTCTCTTTTTAATTGTCAAGCACTGAAATGGACTGAGCTGTAATTCAGGGTGCAAAAGAATAGAAAATATAAAAGGCAAATCAGTAATCTGGAAAATGAGGATTTGAAGCTCCTCCTCACATTAATCCTGATGCCACTTTCGTCTGGCAGGTCAGAGCTGCCTCATGTGTGGTCTGTCTTGGGTGTGCTGAAAACCCAACATCAGCGCAGGGACAGCCCAGCCAAACCTCCTTTCCTCCAGCTATGACTCCCATTTCCTACTGTTCTGGCAGGAGAAAGGTGGAGTGTCTTAAGAGACACTTTGGTGGCCATTATAGGAATTGGCCTTGTGGTGTGTTGAACAGATTTGGGGCCAGAGTGTGGGGATGAAATGGAGCAAGTAGATGCATTAGACCACAGCCACTTTAGCAGTGTGTGGGGGAGAAGGGACATTACCCTGCAATGAACCCTCTTGCTAGAATGCGTTAGGGTTCACTGGCAGTTGGTATAAGGAAGAACAGCCACGTGGGCAGGAACTGAGGTATGTTTGCAGGGGGTGTGAAGTCACTTATTCTCCAGTCTTCCTAAGCTGTGCCGATGGCAGTGTAGTCAGCCACATAAGATTAAAATATGGATGCTAGGATTTGATGTAACTGAGCTCTGCTCTCCCCATGTGGAAAGCAGATGTTCTCAGGTTTCCAGGTGCTGAGAAATGCTATGTCAAGCTCATGGAAGAGCTTGCCAGGTAGTTTGAAGATAGCCAGTTTTCTCATCTCCTGGGCACGCTCCCAAGCCAGTGTTCAATGCCTGATACAAGGCAGACAAACATCTGTCAAGATTGATGTCGGCAGAGCTGCTCCTGCCTTGGGGCAGGCAGATAGTTGAGGTGATCTCTCGAGGTTCTTTCCAGCCCTCATCTGAGACTGATTTCCTGGGGAAATGGTGCTTGTACAGCCACTCTGCTTGCCTGTCCTCCCCTCCCCAACAGTTTTGGAGCCAGTTGGCCAATTTCAAGCACGTTTGAACTCAGAGATACTAAATTCCCAGAGCTTTGTGAAAATCAGCAGCTGGGTAGAGAAGAAAGACCCAAATTAGCACCCCCACTGAGAAATGCAGTTATAGCTCATCTTATTCATTGAGAGAGGCAGCAGCCAGCTGGCCAGTCATTATATGTAATGGCCAACCTCTGGGCACAAATGGAGCCATGAAACACCCACAGCTCGTGCTGCCTCATGCTCAGCTAACAGGGGATGGAGGAGGCAACTCTGGAAGTTACTGTGTGGGACAGGAGGGAGAGGGTCATAGCAAGGGCTTAGGGGATGTGGAACACAAAGCTGGAGGGAACTGAGCTTTGTTAGCTGCTTTGCTCCTCTAACAAGTCGTTTATGATTCCATGGTTGTCTTGCCCTCTACGCTGTCTGTTAACGATCCTGTTCTTTAGTTGCTTGGCAGAAGATCTAACTTAAGAGAGATCAAGCAGCAGCAACACATTGTCCAATGTTGTCCGACTTCCTCCATCTGGTGGTTTCTGCTCTAGCCCTATACTCACTGTCTGTGAATTAGGAAATGTTGTGAAGGTGTCCGGGAGTGTATGAGCATGTAGCAGGGATAATTGCTATACGGGAGGGTAAGAGTAAAGGAGAATATATACCTAAGGCTGTGTGACTATGCATGTACATGATTCCTGAGAATCATGCTACCTGTGCTCAGTGTGGGAAGGAAGCAGAAAATGTACCTAGGTTGATATTTTTTGTTGCCACACATCTCTCTTCCCCTGGTGTGGGCTCTGCAGTAGAATGAGTATGCACGTTCCTGGTGTCTGTGTGTGAACAGACTGCCCAGGTCTTCCTCTGGTCTGTAGATACAGGGACAGATTTTGAAAACACAGTTTCATTGCATTCCTTCTAGAGGTCTGATTCCTTATCTTTCCCTCCTGCCCACTGGCTTGATTTTGCATGCTTATCTGTTACATCCTTTTCCTGCCCAATAAAAACCCATTTTTGGAGCCGGATGTGCATATGTGCCTGACTGCTGACCTCTACAAAGCTTTTTAAATATCCCTAGCTGTAAGTACAAATTTAACTGACTGTTGTTTGAATTAATATACTTATTTATTTGCACTTATGGCAGAACCTGCCACTTGGCAGACCTAATGAAGTTGGATATCACAAGTAATGGGGTGGCCAGTTTGCTTCTGATTGTGGTGTGAGTGTGGGGTGCAGCCAGATCATACTTCTCTGCACCATAGAGCCTTTAGGCAGGTTCTTGTCTGCGACTTGTACCCATGTCTGCTCAAACATGTAAGGGTCAAAACACAAGCTGTGCTTTTGATCATGCCAGAGCTCATTCCAGGGAGAAGCAAACTCACTTGTGTGTTGATTCTTCCTCAAAACCTCTCTCTCAGTTTGCCACCAAAGCTCTCCTGCCAGCATCAGAGAAGTAATCCTGAAGTGTCTCGGCCCAGAGAATCACAGGGAATAGCAGGCACCAGGGGCTACAGAAAGAGTGAGGACCCAGAGCACTGTGAGAGAGGACCAGATTTTCCTGGGCGCTCATGCAGAGCTTGCAGACAGGGCAGTACGTATCCCTGACCTCCATAGTCTGTCTGCTAGGCCATCGTGTGCAGGGGCAGCAGACAAGCAACCTGGAAACCACTTCCTCCCAGGCAAAGCTGAGGATGAAGCTAACGCGAGCACTAAGACCAAGGTCTAACTATGCAGTGAAAACACACACCAGGCTGGGGGTGGTTCTTGCTGCAAAGAGAGAAAACAAAGAAGGGAAGAAATAAGGTAGAAAGCCTCAATGTGATGAGTGGCTTGCTTAGGGTCACACAACAGGATAGTGACAGAAGTTGAACTGAGCTTTCTTGATACCTGGTTTATTCTTATTTCAGCTCAGCTGCCTGGCTTCCAAGATGGTGTGACTGCAGAGCCTACAGTCACTTATACCTATTATTATTTGTACTTCTGTTGAAGTAGGTTTCTGGATTTCACCCATGCTGGTCTATCCTCCTGGGAAGTCAAATGGAAATGCTATAGTCTTTAGCGATCTCATTCCCCTGGCAATGCACTGGAATCACAAGCGTTTATGTTAGCTAAATATAGCAAAGAGGGACCTGTGGTTGATCAGTATTTCTCCCATTAGTGCTGTAGGTGGAACTGCACTTAATAGGAATTACACTAAATGGATATAGGAGACATGGGGATAATTGACCAAACTTGTCTTAAATGTGTTTGTGGAGAGAAAGAAGCCGCAAAATGACAGGCATTTTCCCCATTAGCCTCTATAGAGAAGTTAGCAGGCACTGTGGGCCAGATTCTCAGCTAGAGGGACTTGCCATTGCCTTTTTGTCTTCACTGGAATGAAGCTGATTTACCCCAGATTGGTGTCACCCGAAATATTAAATGTCTTAGGCTCATGGAAAAGTGAGGAAAAGACATAACTACTACAACCACAGGTTTATTGTAATGAGTTTGAGCTTTTAAAATAGGAATAACTGAGCCTGCTGAATAGTAGAATTAAGGCCAATATATCCACTGGTGTAAATGAGCATGCAGCTGTATGGCCAGCAATAGAATTCCACATATTATGCCAGGAAGTAATTTAACACTGAATATATTATTTCCTTAATATACAACGTATGCAAGCTGACAGGCTTATTTTCGAGAAGGTATTTTTTAGTACCAGTATACCTGAAACTGCAAAATAGATGTGTCTTTTCAGTCTTTCCTCTTTACAAACACAAAGCTGTTCATTTAAATGAAAGGGAACTTAATGCACCATTTATAGCTGCGCATTCTGGACTGGTATTTGCATTCAACATTAATTCCCTTTTATTTCAAAGGAGGTAGTGACAGGATTTGTAAATTATTCCCAGCCACTATCCACATCAGTCTAAACGTGAGAGGTTGTGTTTTTTTCACTATCACCATTGGGGATTGTGCTAAACAGTAACCTCCATGTAATGGTTCTGGTCTCTGACCCCACCTCCAGTGAAGTCTTCTACAAACATCTCTTTATACCACCACATTCATCTTCTGATGACATGTATATTTCTCAGGTCTCAGAAAGATCTTCCTTTGAGGGGAGATTATACTGCAATGCATTGACATAGTGCTTCGTATCTGTAATTCAGAAAAAAAAAATCTTGAAGTTAAGTGTGCTCTTAAGATTGAAGGAAGGAGCTTTATTTTTAAGAAACTTTCTAGCCACCATAGTGACAGGGAAAAATAACATCTAGGTACATTTTTTTTCCCCAGTGTCATGCCAGTCTGATGATTCTAGGACCTGAGTCATGATTTTGGAATGCTCCATTGACTCCATTGGAAATTAGGCACTTCAGGTTGAAGTGCTTGTATAAGTCTTGTCTTGAGTAAGATTAGATTTATACTTGTACTTAAGTGCTTTGCTGAACAAGGGCGCAATTAAGTTAAATATGATTATTTTGTTTCCAGAGACAATCCCCTCTCACGAGTCTGCAGCAACCAGCTCCTGCAAATGCATTCATCCTTAGGAATGAACACAAATGACTTTAGCAAGACTCAGATAAAAATAGAGCAGTTTATTTAAAAGAGAAGCTGGATTTTCATCTTTTGTAATAAAAAAAGGAAACCTGATTAAACTCTTTGCACTTATAAGTGCCCTACTTTCAAATCAGACCTGACACTAAGTAGGTTAGTGGGAGGAGAGCTTTAACAAATTTCCTTTAACAGAACTTGATGTGATCCTCTGACCTGAATTTTTAGACTTAATCTGCTTTAAAGAACATGCTTGAGCCTAAACCGACAATAAAATTCACAAAAGAGCTAAGCTGTTAATTTAAAACAACAACAATGCAACAATAACCTGCCCACCCCAAACACAAAACCCCAACCTAGGACCATACACAGTCAGCCTGTTACGATATTACTTGTGCATGTGTGCGCATGAGTGTGCTTGTGCGTACGCTTTTTTCCCTCGTTTTTTTTAAAGGAAGAAAAGTTGCTATTGAAAGTGTTAAAGAAGCAAACCTGGGACTAAGCCCAATGCTACTGAAAGGGGCTTTTGATGATACATCCCCTGAAAAACTACAGTCCTCCCATAAGTCATCAGATATGGTATTGCAAAGGCATTTAAATGTGAGGTCCTGTCAAGTTATGCGAAAGCCCCATGATGTATGGCCCAAAGGAGTTTATCTTGCTCTGGGAAAAAAAGACCTTGGAACTGACACTTTATATTCCGAAGCCAATAAAAACATCTTAAAATAACGCCCCCTCCCTTCCTCAAAGAGTAACTGACAGTGAGAGAGAGAGCAGGGGTGGGAGAGCAGTGATCAGCAATGATTCAGTTTCTGGGTCTGAGAACTTTGTTGTGGGCAGTGCAACTCCAATGATTTATAATTAACTCCAACATGAAGAAGAAAATGCCAGGCTTTCATAACAGCACTACAAAAATAACCACATTCTCAGTGTTTGCAAAATTGGAAACAAATGTCCTAAGGAAAACAAGAGCTCTTTACAGCCCTATCCATGCTTTAGAGCAAGGAAAATACTGGAATTCAATCATGACCACAGATGATGAGCCAATATCATTTGTCATGGGAAATTCATCTGGGTAAAACAGGATTGCTCCATTACCCTTCCATCAACTCTAACAAATAACTGAATTGAAGTCTCTTAAATTAAAAGCAGTTAAGATCTTTTCTTCTTTTTGGCAGAGAAATGTTGTCATCTTCTGTACCCCAAGGACCTGAAAGTGAAAAGCGATAGACTTAAATATATACACTTCTTGCATCCAACTAGTGATACAAGATTCCTGGGTTCTGGCTGATCATATGAGTGATCTTAGATAGTAGTTATGTAAAGACACCTGATGGTTTTGGGGTCTGGGCCCGCTAGGTTCTGGTTTATGTGATTTTAAGTAGGGTATGTTATTTCAATTTGGCAAGATATTACTTTTAAACATGGGAGTAATCCCAGTACAGCTAGTGGGGCTACTAGGCAGAGATGTAAGTATCTTGCTGACTCAGGACCTGAATTAGACAAGTAGCAGTGGCGTAAAGGCCTCCAGAGAATAACAGTGAAAATCCTGAACTGGGTCATGAGGAAGTAGTAAAGATGAATAGTTTCTCTTAAGGAGGTTTCATAAGGGAAGCCCCAAACAGATCGTTGCTGGCTTCCATTATGTTAGTAGCAGTCTTGTGCTAATGGATCTTTTTTCTTAAAAATTAATCTCCCGGGTCCTGGGATTTTAGAAACCTCTTTATTTCTGCATCTCTCTCGCGCTCTCTCTCACTCACTCACAAACCCTTCTAATTCTTAGAGCTGAAGATTAAAAAAAAGCTGATATAATCATGTAGGGCCTGACTCCTTTTTCCCAAATGCCAGTGCCTGTCTATGCTGCACAGAGGAGCAGAGACGTTCAGAAGGGAACATGCAACAAAATGTTCTTTTTGAATTCCTTTCTGAATCCTTATTTTGTGGATCCTGAGGTGAGGTGTGTCAGGGACATGCTCAGCACTCCACAGCTGTATCCTCTGGGAGCTTTGCCATTTTTATTGATATATTTCGTGGTAAGTGCTATACAGAATGTAGTCATGCCAAGCAATGATGACAGCCCCTGACCAGGAGCATTTACAGTATAAAAAACACAAATCAATAAAAGTCACGGCTGCTACACAACAGAGCAAATGCAACACTAACCTGACAAAGGAAGACAAAAGCAAATGTGTAATGAAAACATCCTCTCAATGTGTTTTTTATACTCCAGTGACCCTATAGCTAGCATTTGTAACTACAGCCACCCTATATAGCTGTCATTCCATTTCTGATAAGACGTATCCCTGTTTAAGATGACAGTTTCTTTGGAGATACTTGAAAGGAAAGCACTGTGATTCTCAGTCATTATTATTTTGGTCCAGACCTCACATTTTTCTTTTTTTCTTTTCCTTCTCTGCTCCAGTTGAACTCCTGTCAAATGCACCCATTGGAAACAATAAGATAAACCACCTCTGTCATTTACTTCCAATGCAGGAAGTCTTAACTGTGCTCTCTGTTCATTAGCACCCCTGGCTTTCAGAGCAGCCATCCGCAGAGTTGCTGCAGGATTTGGTGACTACAAGCCTGTGAAACCTAATTTTGATTCATGAGCTGAAATCTCTCTAGCACAGCCCTTGTGGAGCTTGAAATCTAGCTGCTTTTTACCTGGTCTTGTGTGTGCAGAGTCAGTATTTGGCCATATTTGGAAGATTTTGCAGAAGCAGCCTAGAAATCTCTTGTTTATGGGTACCCTCTTTAAAGTGGCTTTGCAGTAAGGGAGTTTGACAAGATGATTTTTGCGTGGCAGTTGTTTGGAGGTTGCTGTTAGATTTCTGAAAAATCTCACTACTTTTCTGTTTTGCTGTCTAGTACAAATTTTGGTTTTTTGCTGAATATAATCAAACATCTCTCAAAGAATTATCAAAGGCAGTGGATACTTTTTACTCGTATAAAAGCAGAAGAACTTAAAAATGTCTGTTTTGCTTTGCAAGATATTTGTGGAAAGTACACTAGAATTAGTTTGCTGGAAAACACCCATTTAACAAAACTGAAATATTTTCACAAATGTACCAGCTTCATCAACATTTTCATGGGAAGATATTTCAAAATTCACTTTGCTAAGACTGAAATGCTTCACTTTTTGATAAGAAAAGGACCTTTAATTCCAAGAGGGTCAAAATGTTTCATTTCAAATTCAGTATAATTTCTTATAATACATGAATGAAATTAAAAGGAAATACAGTGTGAAAACATTTTGACCTTTCTGACGGAAAACATTTTTATGCAGCATAAATGAAGAATATTTCAACAGAAAGTTTGGAGGTTTTTAGTTTTCTTCCAAATTCAGAATGAAACACGGCTTCAAAATGTTGATTTTCCTTGTCATATTTTTACGTTTTGAACAATATAACTTTTCTCCAAGAGATGCAAATGTTTATTATATTGACATCTAAGTGGTCAAGATGTTACTACTTGAATTTTTCCTAGTGATTAGGACCATGATTGTTTTAAAATTAATATTCATATTGCATTTACTGGCCGTAACCATACCTGGAAATACTTGAGAAGGTTCCATTTTAACAAATGGACTATAACATTGATCTGGGATAGTGAAGATCTCCATAAACACTGGCTGACTAACAGTCATAATATGTCTGTGGGACAGGTAAGCATTATTATATTCATTTAATGGATAGATAATCCGTTGTACAAAAAGGTCTTGTGTCAATCCAGTGTCTGTGCCAGTATTATGAGTCCTGAGTAGGTGAAATTAGAGTTGATACATCACAGTGAAGGAACAAATGATGGAGTCTTATCTAGCCAGCCAGCCTTTCCTTCACCATTTCCATAGAATTTAGACATCAGCACTTGGCAAATTCTGGTATCTTTCCCAAATTTTTCTCAAGTACAGTGTTGCAAAACACACTGGCAGCTTCCAGTCCTTCTGTAACCGTGCATTGATGGGAGAATTTTTCCCTGGGATGAATTTGCTAGGTTGAAGGAAACGTGCTCATCTCTCTGCTGAGCTCTGCTAAAGATGCCAGTCCCAAGGTGGGGCTTCATGATGGAGAAACATGCCTCCTGGCACTTCTGGGATTTAACTAGCTATAAGCCCTGGACAACTAGATGTATTTGGCCATATAGTGCTAATGTGAACTGTGCTATAAAGAAATGTAACCACCTGTATGTGTTTTCTATGAATTTTTACCTGTTTTTCCTAGATGAGAATTGGCCCATTTTTTATTTCCCTATGCGAAATGAGTTCTTCTATTTTAGACCTTAGAGATGCTTGTATTGAAGGAACTAAGGAGGAGCTTGGCAGTGAAAGACTATCCCAACTATGCCAAATAAAACTGGCCTTTGTTTTGTGCCATTTCCGGACTCTGCAACATTATAATAACAAATCCTGAAACCATATGACAGTAATAGAGAGCATCTTTTTATGATAAACATAAGTAATGATCCTTGTCAAAGAGACATGGGAATGAGTAATACATAGCGATCTCCATTCAAAGGAAAAGAAAGAACAACTGTTAGAAAAAAAAAAAGTGACATTTTCCTAAATCTCTGCATATCGGTGGCCATAAAGCAATAAAATTCCAGGACACTGTGAGCTTAGGCACACAGAGAAGTAAATGGGAAAAAATGTTTGGGAAGACAATGTAACATTGTCTCATAATTTACAAACCCCTAATGATTTCCAAAGCTGGTATGCAAGATTTACCCTCCTTTTTTGGCATTCACATTGACGCAGGGGCTTTTTCTTGCCAACTAGAACATTCTTTAGGTGTTTTTTTTCTTCACATGAAGTTCGTTGTGATCCCATGCTTGCTATTATTCATAAATTAATTTCTGGCATCGCAATAAATTCTAGGAAAACCAATAAACCACAAACGTACAGCTAATTCTTTGTCATTTTTCTTTCTTTCTTTTTTTTTTTAAAAACATTCTGTGGGAAAGAAAAAAAGAAGAAGCAGTAAATGTTTGCCGAGGTGCTGGATCCACAGCATGAATTTATGTTTCCAATTGTTCTTCCTAACTTGTCAAAGAAGTTTTATTGCAGTCGACAATCTTTATTGGGTCTGTTGGGCAGGGCCAGCTTCAGAACGTATCATAGAGTGAGCCTGTGTAATACATGGAAACACATTTCCAATGACTGGTAAAACTGGGGAAGATCCCAAAACTCTGAGTCAGTTTCTGCTCGGTCCTTACTATGAGATCAACAGGTTTTCTGTGCGAAAAAAACTCACCTCTGAGAAGGTCATGGGGTCCTTAAATGTTCATGTCTGCATTTAATTGAAATTTCAGCCCACTAGACATTTTCATTTCAGAAGTAGAAGGGGTTGGTCACCGAGGTGTGGATTTGTGCTTGCATATTGCACACCACATGCACCAATATGTGCACAAACTGCTTNATAGTAGCTGTAGCTCATCTATCTGTCTCTTTTGGCAGAGCTTGGTTCAGATTCAAATTTGCTTTGGGAAACAAGAGGCAGGGATTGTAAAGTCCTTCTCTGCTTGGAGACTTTGCTCCAGAACTCAATGGTATTTAGGCACCAAATTCCCACTGAAATATTAGATCAAGAGTATCAAAGTGCCCTGAGGAGCTGGGCATTTCAGCTTCGGTTCTAATGAAGCTTCAAGTAGTTGAGCTACTTCGAGTGCTACTTGACTAGAGATAATCGGAGTTTTCCTGGCCATCTGGAAGCTGATCTTATTCTCCTGTAAGTTTTTCTCTTTGAGGCTTTCATGCTACAGCTTGGGAAAGCTTGCATGAATTGCCATGTCCTGCCCTTGAAAACATGGAGGCTCCTTCAGGCTTGATGGGCATTGCTGGCAGAAAGAACAGATTTACTGACAGAAGGGATGAATGAACTTTCAGTATCCTTCTTAATGAGGAATAGCCCTGCCGGAAGTTTTCTTATGTGAGCTGACTAGTTTCAGTTCAAGCATTACAGCAATTAGGAAAATCCTGCTCTTTGCCAAAAGGGAAGGATTAACAGAAAGTTTTCTTTATTTTAATGCTCTTCTTTCTGAGTGAGTCCCGTCAAGACTCAACCAGGCCTGCAATGGCACTTGGAATTACCAGCATGCCAGGCAGTAATGCTAATCCAGAGGTAAAACTCCTGCAAAGTGTTTTTCTTGGAATTCCTCACCTTGCTCACAAGAGTCAAATGCATACGGGCATAGTGGATTATCCCCAGGCAGGACATTTGCACAGGTCTGTAGATTCCTTTCAGCTGATGACAAGGATAGTAAATAATATGTACTATATGTACATATATGTCCCCCACAGTCCTCTGGGGTGAAATGGGGAAGGATACTGCTGGGAGGAACTGCAACACACATCAAGTAGAAGCTGCAGTTTTTTCCAGCATTCTAGCCCTGTGCGGCTCGTGGGCGTGCTTGGGCTTTGCTCTGATCTGATTAGCTTTGTGATAGCTACTGCCTTCACTCGCAGAATCTGTTGATTCAGTGATGTGCTGGAGTTATGGTAACTTAACAAGGCATAACCCATTGGCTGAGCTCTAGTAACATCCACACATGCACTTCTAGCATGCTCCAGCAGCAAAGTAGTGCAGTTTAGTGTCAATGCCTTTCCCTAAGGTCAAGTGGGATCAAATTGCGTCACAGATGAGGTTGGCTGTGAGCTTGTAAGTACTCAGCTCGTAGTTCAGCAGAACGCAGTAATTTGTGGCATGAATGTGTATCTGAGCCTCTGGTCTGTCTTGTCGTTTGGGGATAACTGTGAAACCTTTCAGAAGGAGACCCCATCTATGAATGGCTCTTGGGGTAGTGTGGAAGAAATGGGTGTGAATCTGACACCAGGAAGACCATGGAAAAACCACACCATTGTGGATGGTGGAGACTGCGCAGCCATCTATCTCATCACCAGGATGACACGGATATACGCTCCTTACTCTGGAAAAGACTCCTTCCTTTCCCCTGCTTCTTCCAGTCCCTTTCTAGTGCTTCTCAGTCTAAACAGAACAAAACGTGATGGTATCCAGTTCACTACAGGACTGAGAGCAGTGGACAGTCAGCTGTGGGTTAGTAAGAAATGATTAATTTTTCCAGAACACTGCACCGCTCTTTTATAAAACATATTAGTGTTGTTATAAATCAATGAACATGGTTTATAATAGCAATGATGCCCTTGAAATCTGTTAATACTGCAGTCAGTAGTGGTTTGCCAGAGCATTTAGTGCCCTTGGTTTCACCTTGGGCTATTAACTAACAAATCGGTTATTAGCCAGTGGTAATGACCAATTTTCTAGGGATGATTGCTTAAATATTGCCCACCTTGAAAAGAGAATTATTGCTCAACTGAAAACTGAACCCTTATTTTCAACTCGACAGAGCTAATGATCTTATCTGATTTCTTTATCTTCCTCCACCTACTCGAAGGTGGTCCAAGATCGTATTACTAGAGAATGGCTTTGCCTTCTGCCTTCTGTGACTTGAATCCAGGAAAAGTTCCATGTTTAATACTTATTCCCTAGGCATTGGTGGATGAAGACAGATGGTAATGAAACCAGCGTTGCTGAAAGTGACCACAATGATAATAGATTCTTTATGATGTCCAGGAATTCTGGACTCTCAGTCTCGGCTTAAATGTAGCATGGCGCCAAGCCCGTCACCTTAAGCTTAGTATTCCTGTCATCTTCCTGACCTGTCTTTAGACCTGATGAGTGCCGGCTGCACTAAAGGCATCAATCTGTCTTTCTCCCCGTATAAATGTTTTAAACACCCAAAGCTGGTCAGAAATGACACATTCTGCAAGAAAACCTTTGTGGGGTGGGGACTTGGAGGCAAAATATCTAGGGTAAAAAAAAAAAAGAATATTTACTCTGGAGCTCATTGGATATATATGTTTGTTAACATGTTATACATTGGAGGTATATGCCCGTGGTTTGTGCTTTGTGCTTCTTACTGTCTTCTCCCAAAAGCAGCAAGTTTTAAACATTTTTGCAATAATGAACCTCTCCATTTTTTCAGGAGAAATGCAAACAACTACATTTTGAATTTAGTATATGGACAGTGGAATTTTGGTTGTTAACTTTTCAGGATCCCTTAGGACCCACCCAGGTCTAAGGACCACAGGGTGAATGAAAGGGCTTGGACTAGAAGCTGAATTTTCCTCTCTTCTCAGGCTAACTCTGCTGCTAAAGAAAAACTCTGCGTTTCAGAAATGAAAAAATATAAGTGTGGACAAACCAGCAGTAGTTTGGACTTTGTGTGGATGGGGTGGGCTTGGAACAAGAAGTCAGAGGAAGAATTTGGGCAGCATATTTGGGTCCTTGAGCTCCTGTGGCCAGTGATGCTCTCTTGCAACTCATATGTGTGCTGTCCTGCAGGGTACAGTTTCTGCCTTACGGCTTCCTGCCCAGCTGCAGGGCCAGACCCATCCATTTAATGTTAAAAAAGAAGCCCATGATATCCACAGGCATGGAGCGTATTGTATGCTTACCTCTCTCTTCCTTCATCAGGAATGTGTAAATGAGAGTTTAAACCTGTGTTATGGCACCAAATGGGCTCAGCTTCTCCCTCCCCAGACATCTCTGGCCCGCAGAGACAGCAGTAGCTTAGGAAAAAAAACCCAACAGAAAACAAACAACAGTGTTCTGTGGACAAGCAACTTCTTTTTTTATACCATCTTCTACTTTTCATTTAATTTCATTTATCTTTTCCTTGAAGGCTGTGCATTTTGTGCTATGGTAATGGAAGCTGTATATGCAACTGAACTCAGTAAAATCAATGGCAAAAGTCCCCGTGAGTCCTAGCAGGTCAAGATGTATATGTCAAATATTTGAGGAGAGGTGGAGATGACTTCTTAGCTAAAAATGGAAAAGCTCATATGCCCATGCAGGAATTTGATGTCTGTGTTCTGTGTGAATATTACACCACTTAATTTTTTACGGTTGGACTCAATGATCTTAAAGACCTTTTCCAACCTAAATGATTCTGTGATTCTATTTTATAAAACAACGGTATTTAAATCACTACAAAAAGAGTGCAACATGGGTGTAAGAAACTATATCTTACAGGGCAGCAATGGAAAATCAGGCCCACCAAGCAGGGAATGAATCTTCTAAGATGCTGCTGGATAAATAAATAAATAGACTTTCTTTTTTCTTACTTTCCAAACAAGAGCAACATGCAGTGCTCTTCATCTGGCTGAGACAGCAGGAACAGTCTGCTGGGGACATTGGGGAGCATCTTTCTTGCCTCCACTCTCTGCGCTGCCAGTGTCAGGTCACTGGTGCTGGGTCTTGTTGAGATCCCCAGTCCAACAGGAGTAAATAATGGATGTTGCACCAGCTGGCTGGTTGGCCTGTAAAATTCTGTTTCTAAACACAGGATAAAAGGAGAGAAAAAATTATACGCTCTCCTGTCCATATTCCTATACTGCTTCAGTCTAAAGTATATAACGTAAATTTTACCTAGCAATGTTTTTAAAAGACTTTCTTAGTGCATTAGGCCAAAGCATAGTCATTTTGTATCGTAGGGCCATGCAATTATCTGTTTTCTGTAGTTGAATTAGGTATGCCACTGTTTTATGCAAGCTGAAACACTTGCAGCCTGGTAACGATCAGTAGTGCTCTAAAAATCCAGTACTAACAAACCAGAAGACTTCGCTGGACTGGGTGCAGCCAGAATATGAAGGGGAAAGAGGCTGTACAATTGTGTTGCTACTACTTTATCACAAGAGCCAAGGCATATGTGCAGTGCATGCACCTTTTCAAAATCAAACTGCCTTTATTCTGCCCCCACTGAAAGCTGAGAATGATGCCCACAGAGAGTAGCTTTATGCCGATACCAACTAAACTGGAACCACCCTTCCTTGAAGTAAGTATCTTGAGGACGGACACTTAGGGAGAGATATCCAAAGTGACTTCCTTGTCCAGCTGGAAATACTAGAAAAATGCCTGCATTTCAGAAAGTGGATGCTGGACTCTGCTTGAAAACTCACTAAGTGGTTTGAGCTGCCAGAATAGAAGTCCTCATAATCGCTAGGTATTTTGGAAAGCCTGGTGATTGTTACCCTGTCAAACTTTTGAGTAACTATATGAAGCAGGTAAAGCTCAACAATAATTAGGACCTTCCTCTTAAGGCAGAACATGAAGTCTCAGGAGAGGCACTAAAATTTGGCATGATGAAATGCAAACCAAATTAAATCATGGGCATGCAGTTGAAGTTCCCTCCTTTCAGTAATCCACAGTACACACAAATGCACCTTAACTTGCAAAATTTATTGCCACCAGCAGCATAGTCTCAAGAAACAGTGATTTTCTTCCTTTCAACTGACTTCTTGCAAGTCTTTATGGCACTTTCTATGTGCTCCAAACCCAAAAGAATAAATTAGCCCAATAGGTCAGTAGAGAAAGGGTTAACACCATTCCTTTGGGTAGACAATCTGCTCACAGCTGAGTGGAGGGATGGGGCAGCTGTAGGGCATTATCTGCCCAATGCAGATGAGACCATTTGTGAGAGAAACAGCTTAAAAAAAGAAGGAAAGAGGTCAGGGGCTTTGTCAGAACTCTTTTACTGTGGTGAAGGTTTTCCTTCTCTTTCTGCTTTTACTTGCCTTTTCTCAAGGTGTCTCTAAGATGCTTTTAACAGATAGGATAATTTCCTTTTAGAAGCACTAGGGTCTGTGATTAGGATACTGTGCACCTCTCTTCTCCTTTGTTCTTCTGAGGGTCCTCTGCAGAGCAGAGGAGGGGAATTTACCCTAATTCTTTTTGGTTTGAGGGTTGGCTGCATTTGTCTAGGGCTTCTAGGTAGGTGGGAGCTCTTGTCCAAAGGCAGATTGACCTCTTAAGAGGCATGGGCTGCAGTAACTCCTGCATGGGAACAGCAGGCTTGAAGCTTTCTGAAAGTTTCTGACTTGCTGTATGGGGTGTAAACAGCACACATGCAGTCAGGTTGTCCAAGAAATCCTGGACGTATAGATGTGATGTGGTATGTTCTTCATTACTGGAAACTTTTCTATTGCAATTGGATGTCTTTCTAAAAGATACTTGAATTCAGCTGCAGCTATTGGAATTGATGTGGAATTGAATTTAGAGAAGCCCTATGGGCTGTGTTGTGCAAGAGACTAGATAGGGTGATCAGTAGTACCTTCTGGCCTAAAATAACAACTTATCTAGTTAAAAGCTGGTTTTGGCTTTTACAATGGCCAGGTTGCCCCCAGCAGTGTGATTTTTTTCTAAACTTTACCCTAGAAAAGACTGCTAAAAACTTCTGCTACAATGAGCACTGGCAAATACGCAGTGTGCTATGTGTCTGCTCTGTATATTTGTGGTGAGCAAAATATAAATCTTTCCAGTAAAAGAACTCAGAAGAAGTCTGTTTGCCAAGTTACTTTCCTCCTTGGCTGGGAGTTTAAGGGAACTTCTTTTTTTCTCGTTTAAGTGAGAAAACAATTGAATAGATTCTCTGGTTCTGACCCCTGATCTCTAAGGCACATGCTCCCTCCATCCTGGGTTTCGCACAGCTTCACAGGGAAAACCAGGAGCAAAAAGTTCAACTCTTAGGGCTTATCTGAGCAGGAAGTTAGTACAGAATAAGTTTGGGGGTATGTTTTAGGCACTGTAACTGCTCTGTGTTAACTCCCAGAGTGGATGATGTTCTGTGCTAAAGCACCTTTGTGTAACTTGGGTTGATCCACTTTGCAAGTGGATTAATGTAAACTGCAGAAAAGGTACTTGTGGTTCAGGAGTTTGTGAAATAGCTACTGTGTTTTACATTTTCATCCTCTTTTATTTTGTGCTCCTTTGCTATATGGTCAAGTCCTTACTAGAGCAGCATTAACCCTTGCCTAGGGTAGCTGCAGCGAACCATATTGCATTTTTTTCCTCTTTTTAAAAGGCCAGAATAAAGTCGATACGTTATTCTCTTTTAGTAAAACAGACGGTGAGATATTTCAGTGTCCTAGGACAGTCTCCTATAGTTCGGAAAACCCTGCCTTGTAGGCAGTGTCTACTGCAAACTGGTTGCCAAAGTAGTTTGGCAGTATCTTGAGAACAGGAAGAGTGAAGGCACCAAATGACTGCTGAGCAAAGCAAGCCTGTTAAGGTCTTGATTGGAACATGCACCTGAATGATACTTGCAGAAAAATTTCATAAGTCTGAGGAAACAAATTTGTAATTGTTCTTTTTTTAAACCCAGTAAATTTTAATTACAGCCATGTCAGGGCTATGGTCTGTCTTGGAGAAGCTCTGGCTTAAGCAGGGCATGTGCAAACTCAGGGAGGATCCCTACAATACCATTATGTGGAATAACTTTGCTGATTACAGCATGGAAGTTTTAGGTGCAAGTGACCTATTAGATGAAATTTTCTCCAACAGGTTGATAAAGTTGTTCCTTCTGGTATCTCATGTGTTGATTTATCTATATTTATTGAAAAACTGTTCCAATTAATGGTCATCCCAGTAGTGATAATTGAGGTGTGCATTGAAAGTTGACCAGTGTTAAAGGCTGTCAGGAAATGGGGTGATACACCCCATAGATAGTTTAGCACATCTGTGGCTATCTGTGAGATAGTTCTGCTTGCATGAACACCAGTAATAAAGGCTCAGTCGTCCCTACCTGCAGCATGCTCTTATCTAGATAAGATTCTTGTGCTTTCTGCTGTGCAGTGTGAAGTTTTGATGCATGTGCAATGCCATGGCAGAGACACAGGAGGTCAGAACTGAAAGAGCAAATCCAGAATGACACAAACACCAGAATGACACAAACATCTGGAAACTCCATTAGGAGTGTGGATTCCCAGATGGTGTTGAGAGAGGGGGGGAAAATTGGGCTGCAGACACCAGGCGGTCTCACCTTGCCTTAGCGGTTTGGAGAGAAAGGAGGTGGAGGGGTCAGTAGCAACAGAAAAACAATGAGGAAGGAAGATCTACTGAAGCTTGTCTCCATTCTCTCATCTCTTTCCACTGTCTTCCACTGCCTTGGCCAGGTTGCCTGATGAATTTTCCTACTCTCAGCTCTTGGCTTTTTTCTTTGAAGTCACGCTGTGCTCTGCTCTCAGATGGCTTCTCCTATGCCCCTGTGCTTCCCCTCTGTCAAGCACATCATTAAAACTCATTCTTTCCAAAAGGTAATTTATAGACTCATAACACTCCACATTAAATATCTGGGGATTTTCAAAGGGAAACAGTAGAAATCATTTCCAAACATGCTACCTTTGCTATCATTTCTAGTTCTACGATTCTCCCGCCCCTTCCCCCATGTTTCTATTGGTTTTACTCAGATTCAAGGATACCAGCCTCAAGGTGACACTTATTTCTAAAGAGCCTGGGAGACTGAAAAAGATTTTCTTCAAGTAAATATGATACATTGCTCATTTACAAGAGCTAATGAGCAGATGAAACTGCCAGGTAGAGTTTTGTTTTAACAACCTGACTTGAGAACAGATTTTGATCTCCTACTTCAATGCTGAAGGCTATTTTTTTATCTTAGTAATCATGCTGGTACATTCTGCAAAAGGCAGCACATCCTATCCTTTGTGTTAACGGGGAACCCACTGTTTCTGTAAAGAACTTCCTAAAAAGCCAGGAAGAGGTAAACAGTGAACTTGGCTTCCTCTGGTACTACTTTCTTCTCCACCTGTCTATATAGAATCTAAC